>CM060247.1:30445211-30720211 GCA_030684275.1 Acipenser oxyrinchus oxyrinchus
TGCAGGACAAGTACGTTCAGCATCTGTTGTGTTTGATGCCACCAAGTGGTAGCTCTGATTCCTCCTTCTATAGTTGAATGTAGATTTTCTGGTGTTTTTTGTGTTTAGGGCCAAGTCCAGGTTATGTGAAAATAAGATCCCCTGACAAACTACACTAAACCTGAATTCAGAATGATAACACCTCAGCTCATATGCTGTTCCAGTTGGGACTGCGTTCCCATAAAAATAATGTACAAGTCCATCGCTGGGTATTTCAAAAAGTGTTATATATTTATGAGAGAAAAATATGTATTTTCCATAAAACATACATACATTGCACATATACAGTATAATTTTTCAGCATTTAACAAATGTTCAATTATTCAATTCATATTTGCAGATATTACAATATACAGTATAATGAGCAGCCATACCAATAAAATAAACTGCATATGCAAAGGGTACCAGACTGTCTGGGTCAATTTCTAATGTGAAAACCCATAGACATATCAATTGCTTTCACATTTGATTATCTGGCTTGTTGTTCATGTAGGGTTATTTATTATTATTATTATTATTATTATTATTATTATTATTATTATTATTATTATTATTATTATTATTATTTGTTGTCTCGATGTGTGTTAGACATTGCTTTGGGTTTTGCAGGCCACAAAGGGCCATAACTGGCAAGCTCTGCTTTTAAAACAGTAGTTTTCGATCTACAGTTCGTTCTTGTTACTGGTGTGGGTCAGAGCCAGAAAATCTGCTATCCAGAAATTTTACCCTCATTACTATATTCAAAATATTCAAAATGTGGCTTGAAGCAATTACAAAAAACAAAGCATTTCCAGATTCACTGGATCATTTTCTTGATAATGTGACTTTTAGATAAAGCTGTTGAGTTGACACAATGCATGCACACGCCTGAATTCCTGAACTCATAGTTTAAAGGACAAAGTGGTTTTGTACTGAAGGAAGCTTTTATCGTTTATCAGTTCGATGATGTGAACTAGATCAAAACCAAATAGAACATACAGAAGAGGAGAAAGAGCCTTGGAAGGTCACACTTAGGTGGTTAACATTAGTGGGAGAAAGCAGAAAGCTCCCTGCTGTGTGCTGTTGGGAACCCTGGAAAATTGTCCTTGAAATGAGTGGACTTTCAGGTTTTTGTACGCTGCATTTAGCAAACGGTCATATTGTTTTAAAATCTGTTTGATGTTTGCATTTCATAAGAAGGGAACTACTTCTTGGCAGGCATAAATGCTGGTCATATATCACCAGACCTGAGTAAATAGAAGAGGCAGTCCTTTTTCGTTTCAGCTCTAAAGGTTCAATACGTTTTTCTCATTAATTCTGAACTCTGTTGGGTAACCGGTGCTCAATCCCATGGGCTAACCTCTCACATTTATTTAATGTCACTCTGACAAACTCTCATTTATAGGCCAATATTATTATTTATTTATTTTTGCAAGGGATGTTGGAACCTTTTTTTCTCAATTCACAAGATTTTTTAATTTTTTTTTTTTTTACATTTTTTGTTTGTAATTGTTAAGTACTGGTAATTATTTTCTGGTAATTCTATAAAAGAAATGAAACAAGAAGAATATATGTGCACAACTGAATATTCTAAAATACCATAACTTCTGTTAATTTAAAATTACCTGCTCTTGTTGTTGATGATATACTATAAAGCTGTGTGACATTTTATTTTTTTTTATCAGTTGTGTGCTAATAAATGTAACCCTTTTAAAAATACAAAGAATGAAAACAATGCCAATAGATTACTGTTAACCTATGGTATCCAGTGTTGCCCTTTCTTTGTGCAAATAAGATTTAATAATAAAGTCAAGAAAAAAGGGATATATCTTAGCACTGTAAAAAAAAGTATAGTCCAGGAATACTTTATTGGAAAGCTGTTAATTTATATTTTCAACTAGTAACATTGCATGTTTATTTTATTTCACTTAGGCTTTCTCGTATGGAAAGGGACATTAGTATGAAGAGGCAGTTGGTTGAAGATCTAAAATCCCGACTGAGGTCATCCCAGGAAAATGATAAGACATACAAAAAAATGTTGGAAGATATGGAAAAAAAGGTTTTTGTTTTTCAAGATACTCATTTGTTTTACAATAAAATGCCACTCTGATGCAAACACAAATTCTTTAGTGGACAGATGGTATTTATATATTTGTTATTTCTAACCCCTCTGTGGGTTGTTAAGGTGGGGATTTTATAAAGGCACAATACAGAACATAAGTGTTTTACTAGTGGTGGGAGGGTGACTCTGTTCCCATACTTATTCTGTTCAGGGCTTTTGAGCAAATGCTGCCATTTCTGCTTATATGGTTTTGCAATGTGAGCCTCTGTTCACTGGGGAACAAGATGACCAATTTGCTTTCATGTGTGACCAAAGCCTGATTTCAACTCGAGTCTCTAGAGAACAGACAAATAAGCATACTATCACTGTACTACTCAGTCTTCAGCAAGTAGATGTTTAAAAAAATGAACAATGAACTGTTGTAATGCACTGCTGTTTTGTTATAAAGGGGTTGGTGGTGATGATGATTTTTTTTTTTTTAATTGGATGAATCACATTAAAGTATTGAAACACATACTATTTCTGATTTGTCCCAAGTCTTTAATAACAAGTACAGAATGTGACCAGATGTCTAAAATAGAAGACAGTTAATCTCTTAAACTCTCAACAGATAAAGATGTTGTCTGATGACGCAGCTAACAGGAAGACCTTCATAGATTCTCTGAAGCAGAGACTTAGTGTGGCAACGAAAGAGAAAAATCATTATGAAGAGATGCACCGGAAATGTAAGGAGGAGCTTGAGAAGAAGGTATGTTTTTCCAACTTCAGTGTAAGTGGAATTAAGTGTTTGCAACAATTTATATATTTATAGAATTCCTCTGAACTTTGTTTTATTTATAAGGAACATGGTGCCCGATTTTGGAAAAAAGCATGCAGAAAAAAGTGGCATAGTGCCCTATAACAATTTTGTGAATTTGAAGGCAGTAGTGGGATGTTGCTAACCCCCATATAATTTTACAACAGGCCCAATGTACTAGTGAAGGAGTAAAACTTAAACTAGCTGGTAACATTTCTATTAAAGGTGAATTAGCTAGTTAAATAATTCCATAAATCTTACCAGTTATACACTTCTAATTAATGTTTTGAATGAAGCATGGGTTAAGTAATTTGTTTAAGCCAATAAAACCCCAGTTTGCATGCCTTACTTTCATGTCTGTTATTTTTCATTTCCCAGTTCATTTCACTTCAGCTGTGTTCTTCAGGTCAGTCATGTCAGTCATTAGGTATTCAGTTGGTTAATGAAGGAAATAAGGCATTGGAGGGGTTAGAGATGTGTTCATACTCCCTGTTGAAATGACCTAGGAAGTACAAGATTGCATGAAAATTAAGATGCAATCAGAGATTTATTTTACCTATTGTGCTAAACATTCTGGCCAGGTGTTAATGTCTCCTGTTTGCTACAGATTTCTCTAAAATGTCATGGATTTGTGTCAATTCAAAATATAATACACAGAATACAGTTCCTTGTATAATATGAAAATAAAGTATTTAGGAAGACTGCTGCTTGTACTAAGGGCTTCTCAAGAGTTCTTTCCTGGCTAAGTTAATAAAACCTGATACCTGAGTCAGACAAAGTTTCTACTATGATTTTCAAATTTAGTTGTACGTGAAGGAAATCACTTTCTGGTGAAATATAAATCACGAGAGTGCTGGCTCAAAATGGAACTAAAGACATGTTATGGACAGTTTTTTTATATTTTATTTGTCATAATAATACTGTACATAGTGACATCATTAAACAGTGGCAATTGGGCCTAACACAATGTCATTTACAGTATATGTAACTGTTTTACTGACTTACTGAATTTCTGTAACATATTTTCTTTAAGAATACATTATTCTGCTCTTCCATGAATTTCTCAAATAAAGCTCAAAATCTTTAGGCCATTGTTTGTTTTGATAGTTCCTTTGCATTGTTGTGTACAAGTACTTGTAGTAACAGAATTAGTTGCTGGTGTCAGACCTACTGAAAGATAATAAGACTATAAAACGCAGGACTTTATAGAAAACTTATAGTTTATCACATAATATAATAATAGTCCTTTTTAACCCTTTTCTGACTACTGTTGAAGCCACCCAACATGCTTATCAAAGTTTGTATGTAACATTTTAAAGTGGTTTTGTGTTTTCTATAAATTCTCTTAACAGACAAAAAGTGTGTCTATGTCTGAATGAATTTTTCCATGATTTTTTTTTTTCTTTAGAACCAAAAGCTTCAGGACCTACAGTCCAAAGTAGCAGAATCTGAGATTGCCATGACGGAACTGGAAGAAACGGCATCCCAGCAAATGCATGGGCTTGCTCAGCAGAGCACACATGCTCTGGAGGTAGTCCAGAAAAAGCTGGGGCTCGCAAACAGACAAGTTGAGGAATTCATCAGATTTGTTAAGGTACTTTTAGCTAACTGGACAGAAAACTTTTTAATATTGAACATTGTGCAGTGTTTCAAAACCAAATATATACTTCTGCGTTTGTTTGAGCTCGGAATCTTCAGATATATGTAGTGTTATCTGTTTGGTTTCAATGCAGAGTTGGTTAATGAACAGTACATGAATAATAGTACATTTCATAGAGATTATTAATATTTCAAATGCAGTACTACATATAAACTGTTGTATCCGGGTACCTTTGTTGTAGGTCAGATGGTCTGATTGCAGCTAGACCATTGGAGTGAGTTTGAACTAGAAAACAAAAAGTGATTGGACACAATGAAGCAGGAAAGCATTTCCATCCATAGCATTGTCTTTGAAATAGCTGCATATTAAATAGCTCCTTTAAAGTGTTACTCGACAGGCTGTCAAAATGCCTTGTGAATTCTGCTTCTATACAACCTGGTCAGTCAAAAACATTTCATTGGTTCCCGACTCCTGTCCCGAAGTTCAGCATTCTGATTGGTTCGTGCTAAGGCACAGGTTCAGAGGGGTGGGAACAGGTTTAGGGTAGATGAACCAATGAAAATGCTGAACTTTGGGAGAGGAGTCGGGAACCAATGAAATGTTTCTGATTGAACAGGTTGTATTGAAGACGTCGAAGTTGTGAATTCAGAAGACAGTTTGATGGGAAGACCCGATGCATAACCGGTGTAAAAGGATAATAACTGGTCAAACTTGATTTATGAACAGGGATATGTTAATAAAAATATCAAAACAAGAACAAAGCTCGGGAAAGTAATGCGTTGGGTTTTAAACCCTACAGCATCTTCAGAAACACAAGAGAGTTGTTTTTTTTTTGTTTGTTTTTTTAAACAACCCAATACAGTTGATGAGCTGAAAACTTTCTGAAACTGATGAATTGCTGTCTCGTTAGATGTTAAATAATTGATATTGTTTATTCAGCTTTTATCCTGCATATATGTCTGAAGCCTTTAAAGATTTTTTTATTTATTTATTTTGTTTTGTTTTGACAAATATTCTCATTTTACCAAAAGACACTATATTAATTTCCTTTTTCTCTTTATTTTCAAGGCGCTCTGATCAGTCTGCAGGACTGGTGTAATAACATACAGTACTGTGCAAAAGTTTTAGGCAGGTGTGAAAAAATGCTGTAAAGTAAGAATGCTTTCAAAAATAGACATGTTAATAGATTATATTTATCAATTAACTAAATGCAAAGTGAGTGAACAGAAGAAAAATCTAAATCAAATCCATATTTGGTGTGACCACCCTTTGCCTTCAAAACAGCATCAAGCATCAATTCTTCTAGGTACACTTGCACACAGTTTTTGAAGGAACTTCGGCAGGTAGGTTGGCCCAAACATCTTGGAGAACTAACCACAGTTCTTCTGTGGATTTAGGCAGCCTCAGTTGCTTCTCTCTCTTCATGTAATCCCAGACAGACTTGATGATGTTGAGATCAGGGCTCTGTGGGGGCCATACCATCACTTCCAGGACTCCTTGTTCTTCTTTACTCTGAAGATAGTTCTTGATGACTTTCGCTGTATGTTTGGGGTTGTTGTCATGCTGCAGAATAAATTTGGGGCCAATCAGATGCCTCCTTGATGGTATTGCATGATGGATAAGTATCTTCCTGCACTTCTCAGCATTGAGGAGACCATTAATTCTGACCAAATCCCCAACTCCATTTGCAGAAATGCAGCCCCAAACTTGCAAGGAACCTCCACCATGCTTCACTGTTGCCTGCAGACACTCATTCGTGTACCGCTCTCCAGCCCTTCGGCGAACAAACTGCCTTCTGCTACAGCCAAATATTTCAAATTTTGACTCATCAGTCCAGAGCACCTGCTGCCATTTTTCTGCACCCCAGTTCCTGTGTTTTCGTGCATAGTTGAGTCGCTGGCCTTGTTTCCACGTCGGAGGCATGGCTTTTGGCCGCAAGTCTTCCATGAAGGCTACTTCTGACCAGACTTCTCCGGACAGTAGATGGGTGTACCAGGGTCCCACTGTTTTCTGCCAGTTCTGAGCTGATGGCACTGCTGGACATCTTCCGATTGCGAAGGGAAGTAAGCATGATGTGTCTTTCATCTGCTGCAGTAAGTTTCCTTGGCCGACCACTGCGTCTCGGTCCTCAACGTTGCCCGTTTCTTTGTGCTTCTTCAAAGAGCTTGAACAGCACATCTGGAAACCCCTGTCTGCCTTGAAATTTCTGCCTGGGAGAGACCTTGCTGATGCAGTATAACTACCTTGTGTCTTGTTGCTGTGCTCAGTCTTGCCATGGTGTATGACTTTTGACACTAAACTGTCTTCAGCAACCTCACCTTGTTAGCTGAGTTTGGCTGTTCCTCACCCAGTTTTATTCCTCCTACTCAGCTGTTTCTGTTTCAGTTAATGATTGTGTTTCAACCTACATATTGAATTGATGATCATTAGCACCTGTTTGGTATAATTGTTTAATCATACACCTGACTATATGCCTACAAAATCCCTGACTTTGTGCAAGTGTACCTAGAAGAATTGATGCTGTTTTGAAGGCAAAGGGTTGTCACACCAAATATGGATTTGATTTAGATTTTTCTTCTGTTCACTCACTTTGCATTTAGTTAATTGATAAATATAATCTATTAACATGTCTATTTTTGAAAGCATTCTTACTTTTCAGCATTTTTTCACACCTGCCTAAAACTTTTGCACAGTACTGTACTTAGAGTTCTTTACAAAGCATGTTGTTTTTTTGTCTCTTCTTTTATTCCATCCTAACATACACATTCACAGTAGTTTGAACAGTGATGTGATAGCCCAGCCAATACGCCTAGTGTAATTATATTTTAGGTGTCAGGTTTTAAAATAGTTTATCAATACAATTTCTGTTAACACTAGAACAGCATCAGAGGTTTCTAAATTTAACACGTTTTTTGTTTCATATATATATATGCCTTAATATATCGGATCCATCACCTTTGTTAATGAACACAGCCAAAACTTTCACATAACCTGCTATCCATTGTTGTTCCTAATGCAAATTCAGGAAACCCTGCATCCAAGTGATCTATAGAAGTACATTACATTACTTGATGGCCTGACTGAAAGAGATTTACTCTTGTCAAATATTGATCAGGGCTGTGATTTCTTCATAGCACGGAGAGCTTTTAGTCCCAACAGTTTTAATGCTAAGGGTCCACCATGTTTTCTCCTTTATTCAAAATGATTTTACATCACACCAGATAGAACTTTAAAAGTCAGATCTGAGACTTCTTCTAAGAGTTTGTCATGCTTAAAGTTAATGCCCAGTTGAATGCCTTGGGTGCATTTTTTATATCATTGCATACTGTACAATGCATACAAGGTGAATTATACATTTATTAACACTTTTCCAGAATTGTAGTCAAATCTTTATATTTCAGTGTGTGTTTTTTTGTAAAACATTATTATTAATTCCACAGTAACGAGGGGTTTATATTGATCTAAACAGTGGCACATCCAAATACTGCCATCATTTAAATCATTGAATAATTTGCAGACATTGGGAAAGACTTCTAGTTGAAACGTTTGCCATTTCATTTATTAAGTGTATCTTAGTATTTCACAATTTAGTGTTTTAGTGATTTGCTGAAGAAAGTGATTTGCACTGTTGGATGTTTGATTTTCATAGCCTAATTATTTAAACAGTGGTTGTATTTAGATCTACTACCATTTAGATCGGTGGTTCCCAACCTTTTGCAATGTAGGGACCACCTTGGTGTTTGGATTTTTCCCAGGGACCACTTGCCACGCATGTATAAGTATATGTAAAAAGTAAAGCATTTATATATCGTACCTAACTTAATGAGATTCCTGGGCTTGAATCTTCACAGCCAGGTCAGCAAGGACTAGTTGTTATTTTGCGCATTGTGAAAGTTGCTGATGGCAAAGGTCCTGTTTCTTTTTTTACATTTTTCTTTTCTCATTCTGAATGCTTTGTAGATAAATGACGTCTCAATTTTGCAGGATTAAGAGTTTTGTTTGACTAAACCTCTTGACAAATAATGCACTGGGGCTTGGGTCGTCCTTGGATCCAGTAAATGTAAATACCAGTGCTGGTCCCCGCAGTCGTTACCTCGTGTAGCTGGATGTACATATAAAAAACACTGGAATACAAAGACAAGGTGGGTGGGAAGCAATTTGATAAATTAAAAAATGATTGGAGAGTGTACAGGATGTTACATACCACTTCTTCTGGTCTGATGTGTAAATTAAATGGGATTGGTGGCACACAGTCAATAGGATTTATAGCATTTTGGTTAAATATGACAGCGTCAGAACAGACTGTGTACACATTATTTATTATCATAAAGAGATTTTTCTTTTGGCATATAGTCTTGTGAGATATTAAACCTGGCTGAACAAACCCATATAATAACATGGAGCTGAAATCGATCGTTCACACTACGGTACAGTTCACAAGTCAAGCACAAATATAGCCTCTTTTTGGTTCACATTAACTTCTGTTACTCCAAGTCGTTTTCAAAAATGTTTAATATGGAAATAAGGATATTCCTATATCCCTGGCAACACTGTAGCACATATTTTATATTGTTGAAAATGAAAGGACTAAAACTCTGGTTTGAATGGTACTTTTTTTTGTTTGCGTGTTTTAATTTAGTCATTCCAACCGAGTTAGGAATATTCAATGCGGGGCTACTTTTCCTGGACAGTGAACACCGGCAGTAGAATGAGCACGGATTAGAAAGATAGGCATTTACGTGAATGCTAGATGTAGATTTTCTTTTTAATAATACTGGCTAAAAAATAGAAGTTTGTAATTTTGCCAAGACAAATGTGTCTTTATAATATGCAACAGTTATTTAGTTAGTATTTGTTTCACATAAGAAAGCTATTTGTGTTACTGGCAGGTTCAAAGACGATGCTTGGTATTGCATCAAAGGGAGCTGTAATATATACTAATTTATGAACACACCCGTAATAAAAGAAAACAGATAGGGAGGGTGGGAAATTCACACTACATACGTATCGTATAATGATATATAATGTGGTTAACCCTTTAAAGACAAGCAAGATTTTTTTAATGGGATGCTTCCCCAGGACCAGGTTTTTTTGGCTGTATTATAACATTATACATTATAAAGTACATCAGAAACCATACAAACCTTTCACTTTTTTTTTCAACATGATATTTCGTTTTTTTTATTATTTTTTATTAAACATTAAGTATTTTGTTATTATTATGTATTCTTGCAATACTTCCTGAAAGTTCTGTTGAAAAGTATTGATGATTGGGTAAATTACAAGACATTTGTTTCACCTGAGTGTTTGCAATGACATAATACACGTTTATTCTCAAAGAAAGATGTGCAAAACAATTACCTCCATCCATGTACAGTTTCTTTGGGAAATATCTTGACATGATCAATCACCGAAATATGCTTTGCTTTTTTTGCTTTGTCGTACATTTTTACTATTTTATCTCCAGTGCTGACAACCTAGATTTTAGCAACCTAAATCAAAACATTGCAGCACTGACTTTGTCCCACCACCTACTGCATAGTACAGGTCACAGAAAAGCAGTACAGGCGCATTGATAGGCTGATTAAAACTTTGTTGTCATTTGAATAGTAAACAAGAACGTTAACCGCTTTGGAGAATTTTTTTTTTTGTAAATGTTATTTGTGGACGTTTTCTGTTTGTTTTTTGCTTAAGTGCAGTGCACACAGGACGGCGAAGGAATAAAAAAGGGTTATCAACAGAAGGAAGATACGTAGTTTGCATCACTTGCATTGTGCAGTAGTTTCTTTTTTTCCCCTCTCTGTATTTGTTTGGTATACATTGGTACCTAAAAAAAGAGGTGAATTTTGTTTTCTGTTTGTTTTTTGCTTAAGTGCAGTGCACACAGGACGGCGAAGGAATAAAAAAGGGTTATCAACAGAAGGAAGATACGTAGTTTGCATCACTTGCGTTGTGCAGTAGTTTCTTTTTTTCCCCTCTCTGTATTTGTTTGGTATGCATTGGTACCTAAAAAAAGAGGTGAATTTCGCAGTGACCCCTCAATTTCACGATTTCTGCAAAATCGCGATTTAGGTAGACCCCCAATTATCAGTAATAAGGAAAAAAAAACGTACCTGACAAATTTAGTTCATGAAATAGTATCTGCTTATATTCACTCATTTCCTGATATTTATAAACGTTGTAAAATAATATATTAACACACGAGACTAAATGTTATATAATAAAACTTTCATTCAAATACATCGGATTTACAGTGTTCCCTTTTTTTTCTTAGCTGTAAACAAGTTCTTGTATTTTGTTTCTCTTTGTTGCTGAAAATTTTTTTAAAAATGAAAAGCCCGTCTCAGTGACGTTACATGAAAAAACAAACAAGCAGGCAGCGAAATTCAATTTCTCCCCTATCCAATGATATGCGTTTCTTTGACTTGCTGGGCAAAAACACATTTTTTTATCGTGTTTACCTGATCAAGGGCCCAGAATATTTGTTGTGTTGCTTAACTGCGTAATCGAATTTTGGAAGTTGTATAGTTGAAAAAAGTTTGCTAATTTCATTTAGCCCGAATATGTGTCTTCATACAATAAATAAATAAATAAATAAATAAATAAATAAAACACTGAATATGAATGAAAATTGCGTTGAGGAAAGGGTTAAATTCCACTACTGCATGATACTAAAATACTAACATAAAATGTGAATTTGTAAATCCAAATATACCAAGCGACTGTGGTAATATGTCTAAAAAGAGTTATTTTAACATGTTAGTCTCATCAAGCGCACATGACAGATCTTAACAGACTCATGGTTGAGGATCTGAGAAGAAATCAGTGATAAATTCAGTTAATCTCTATTAGGATTACCCCACACCAGGGATTTAGGCAAATTGAATCTGAGACCTGACTAGTGACAGAGAATATCTATTAGATAGTAAACAAAATAATAGGCTTTGTGGCTGTTAATGAACTGCATGTCTACCTAATGACAGCCTTTCATTGTCAGTGTGCAAACTAGGATGCTGAAGTAGAATGTTTTTCCACCCTATCAGTCCTTTTTCAGCTCTTGTTATGATCACCCTTAAGCCATCCCATCAGGTTGTTTTCACCATGTCATTGTTCTCATTTGGACATACAGTAGTACAACGTCGCATATCCTACCCCCTGTGGACTGGGGTATAGGCGGATATGTGAAAAAGTCGGATTTACGAACATCTATAGAAAAAGCATTTTCACATCCATAAATAGGTTAGTGAACAAAAACAACACGCAAACTGCTTTAAACATGGGGACATTTTTTGCTTTAAAAGTAAGCAAACATAAACAAGATTAATTAGGCTGCAAATACACAAAGCTTTTTTTTTTTTAAATGCAAAACAAATGGTAAATGTTAACCTGCTGGCTTATTTCTTAACTCTAGAAGTCCCTGCCTCCCTGGTTCTGCTTTCTTAATATCTCTGTCACGGTACTTTGCGCTCTTTCTTGATATTGCCAACATCCGATAAGCAGCTCGGTTTGAATATTGCTTTGGCTATTTTAAACAAACAGCCGGTAAGCATTGCGTTTATGATGCTTGCTTTGTTTAATTCAAATGCATTTAAAAGCTATAACAACACGCTGCCAATATCTGCAAGCGTGCGCTCCATCATATAAACACATTGCACAAAAAAAAAGCGTTCTCGGCTGGTGTATTGAAACGTCACTGCTACACGCAGCTGACTGACACACGCACACAGCTCCCCCTCCCTTAAAGGGGACAGCGCCAAAAGGCTGATTTGCTATAACGCTTTCTTTGTGTTTCCAACGCGGAAGCTGCATTTGCTGCAAATGCCATTACTCTTATAGCCTACTTTTTTAATATTTATTTATTTATTTATTTAGCTTGGCGGTTAATTGATCAGGGCGGTTATGTGACGGTCGGATAGGCGACGTTAAAAGCACTTGTTGCCATCTCACTCTTTTTAAAATGTGCAACCAGTCTCCTTGCTGCTGCCACTAACGTATGGACTTGTCGTACATCCTGCAAGCTTTTCTGAATGCAGAGATTTATATTGTGCCCTGCACAGCTCACACTTGCCACGCTACCAAAAAGTAACACCGCATGCTTGCTTGTAGAAAGCAAAGACATTACTCTGCACACGTTGGCCGTGTTGTCATGAACACAAACTATTACTTTTGTAGCCACTTCAAACTCTGTTTATCTGATTGATCACTTCTGCTAAATTCACTGCTATATGTCTCTCGTGTAATTTTCGTGTCGCTAATACTTTTGACACGAGTTCCCAGTTTTGCTTAATGTAATGGCAGGTGACTGTTAAAAATGCTTCTTGTGCCATGCTTGTCTATACATCAGTAGTGATGAACATTGAATTACACTCCTGACTTAAATCCTGCAAAGCTTTTTCTGAAATGTGGCCTACCTCTAGTCTCTTCTAAAGGTTTTTTTTTGTCACGCTTACTCTGAAAACGTACGTGCTGCATAGTGGGCGGAGAGGGTTTTTTTAGAACACAAAAATGTTTACAAACAAGAGGAGGCCATTCGGCCCATCTTGCTCATTTGGTTGTTAGTTGCTTATTGATCCCAGAATCTCATCAAGCAGCTTCTTGAAGGATCAGCTTCAACAACATTACAGGGGAGTTGGTTCCAGACCCTCACAATTCTCTGTGTAAAAAAGTGCCTCCTATTTTATGTTCTGAATGCCCCTTTATCTAGTCTCTATTTGTGACCCCTGGTCCTTGTTTCTTTTTTTCAGGTCGAAAAAGTCCCTTGGGTCGACATTGTCAACACCTTTTAGATTTTTGAATGCTTGAATCAGATTGCCGTGTAGTCTTCTTTGTTCTTTGCTGTTTACTAGCTATAATTTGATTTATATTAAAAAACAACACCTTACTGTACAATTGTACAGATGTTTTAAAACGGACCGATTACTTTTACTATAGACTCGCCTGTTTGTTTGGAACCACCTAGCAACAATAACCGCGGATGTGACATCGCACTTAAGAAGCACATTGCCTCCAAATAGCTTTTCTAATTGGTGCAACTTTTGACACTGGGGCGGGTTTTATTCTTGGTCGATCTGGTGCTTCATTGGTGCACTCTGTTTTTCATGCTGTAATAGGTGTGGTATAGTATCAAGTCCACGGGGTAATAAAGTTAATGACAAGTGGTTTTTTCTGAAGTTTGTTATATATTTTTAGTAAAATGGCATCTCTAAACAAAGGAACAAAGCAAAGCCACGTTTGGAAGTGTTTTGAGGAACTGGACGAGAAAGCGGTGGGATGTAAATAATTATGCCAAACAAAATTGCCGTACCACAAAAACACGTTCAATGCTTCACCACTTGAAATGAAAACATTCAGAATTACTGTGGATGGAGTTACTGAATGCAGTAAAAAGCAAACATCCATAATAAACAGAGTGATCCAGATGACGACTGACATTTATTTAGCATTTACATCCCTCTGAATACGTATAACACGATTTTAAAAGGAATTTCTTTTTTCAATATTAATTCAGAGAACACATATGTGTAAATATATTTATAGGCTTTAATCTACCAGTACACTTTTACACAAATAATTTGTTTAAAAAAAATGGCCTTGATATCTATGTAATTTGTCAACAGAAGGGAATATTAAAAAAAAAAAAAAAAAAAAAGGTTCAGTTTATGTGCCCACAGGGCCTGCACAGGAACATATTATTTATTTATTTATTTTGCAGACGCCTTTATCCAAGGCGACTTACAGAGACTAGGGTGTGTGAACTATACATCAGATGCAGAGTCACTTACAACTACGTCTCACCCGAAAGACGGAGCACAAGGAGGTTAAGTGACTTGCTCAGGGTCACACAGTGAGTCAGTGGCTGAGGTGGGATTTGAACCGGGGACCTCCTGGTTAAAAGCCCTTTTCTTTAAGCACCGGACCACACAGCCTTCTAATAATAATATATCTATTTTTTTATAGCACCTTTCATAGTTGACATCTCAATAGTGCAGTACAAATACAAAGAGATGTACTAAAATAAAAATAATAATAGAAATGCTTTTAAAAAGACCAAATTCCTATTGGGCTTTTTTATTTTTTATATATAGATTCTATTGATTTTTTTAGTATTTCATGCAGGACAGCCGTTATAAGATCATTACCTTCAATAAAAATGTGCACGGATGAATCTACCAGTTAATCTACTGGTTACTCAACTAATGCCCATAAATTAACCAATCAAAAATTTAAAAAATGTACCAAAAGCACAACCCTAGTAGGTCAGTTGCTAAAATGGATGCTTCATCAAGAAGACTGGTCTATAATCTGAAATCTTAAGTTTTGAAGATTTGCCTGAAAAAGTGTACTCATTTGTATGATTATACCACGCTATAAATGTAGTCATACATAGTTCAAAATAGACTATAGATCAGTATTAGTCAAAACCGAAGGAATGCTGGAATTACAATATTAACAGTATTACAAGTCAAAACCATTATGGTTAAAATGCAAATTACTCAAACAACGTATTATAAACACAAAAAAAAAATATTGAAAAATGGTGTGTTCATTTATAAGATTTTTTTTGTTTTACAGCTAATTGTTATCTGTGGTCAAGAAGACTATTATAGTATAAAAAAAAAGATGTACTGTATAGGACTGATGGTGAATCAAGCATATGACTCCATGTTCTGGGACAGTTTTGGACAATTCAGGTTTAACAACTCGCATCTTAATGTATTCTGGTACGTTTTACCTCACAGGTACCTTTCCCCTGTTTCTTTTCTTTAAGAGAATCAGGACTAGACTTACCAGAATGCATTGGGATGTGAGTTAAAAAATCTGAACTGTCCCAAACTGTCCCAGTGAACATAGTCATATGGTAACCCTACCTGGAACCCTAACTGAAAATGTCCCAAGGAGTACAATTATTGTAATTAAAAATATACAGTTAAACTATGTCTCCCTTTTATTTACAGGCTTTGGCCAGAGAGCTACACAAAGATGTACAAGACACAAAAACCCAGATTAGAAAAACGAAGAGAAAGCATTCAGCCCCAGGAGGCCTTTCCAAGGAATCTATCAACAGAGCCCAGTCCATAGCAGCTTCCATCCTTAACATCTCTCAGACTGACCTAGAGGATATCCTGGATACAGAAGATGAGGTAAGAAGAGATCAAATGCGTTTACCTTTAAACCAATACTTATGGGATACCACTAGTGTGCCGGTTATGGAGTAGAAGTGAAAAGCTTGAGTTCCCACAACTTTAAAAATAATTACAAGCAATCCTTATCAATCATTTTCTTTTAACCATCTTCGTAAATTCTTCTATTTTATTTGATTTATTGCCTGTTGTCAGTTCAACTTACTTTGCAATGCCTCCGAAACCGTCGGGCAAAAAGTCGATGGCTGCTGATCCAACTACCCTCGCTGCTGGGTCGAACGCTGATGCAGGAGTGAGTGATGCATGAAGATTTTCGCAGGATCGTCAAGGAAGTTATACAAGACGAGATCGCTACCTTTCGGATAGAAATTGAGCATGCAATTGCTCCCATTCAAGCCATTTTGTCCGAATGCACCAACAAAGTACGGGAGGTGGAAGATTCCATCAGAACCAAAGTAGGAGTTCCGGAGGGGATTGAGGAAGGCAGACCAACCGAGTTTATGTCCAGCTTCTTTAACAAATTATTCGGGCAGAATGGTCTGGACTCCCTACCTGCACTGGATCGCACACACCGCTCGGCGGCTCTGAAACCAAGAGAGGGTGATCTCCCAAGGCTTTTAATTTTGAAAGTGCACCATTTTCAGGTTAAAGAGCAGCTTCTGCGTCTGGCAAGGGAATGAGATAAGCTTTTGTTCTGCAGAAACAGTTTTTTTTTCCCCCCTGATCTTAGAGCAGATCTGGTAAAGCGCAGGGCAGCATTTATTATTATTATTATTATTATTATTATTATTATTATTATTATTATTATTATTATTATTATTATTATGTATTTCTTAGCAGACGCCCTTATCCAGGGCGACTTACAATTGTTACAATATATCACATTATCATATACAATTATCCATTTATACAGTTGGGTTTTTACTGGAGCAATCTAGGTAAAGGGTACAGCAGCAGCGTCCCCCACCTGGGATTGAACTCACAACCCTCCGGTCAAGAGTCCAGAGCCCTAACCCACAACCCTCCGGTCAAGAGTCCAGAGCCCTAACCACTACTCCACACTGCTGCCATAAGAACATTAAGAATGTTTACAAACGAGAGGAGGCCATTCGGCCCATCTTGCTTGTTTGGTTGTTAGTAGCTTATTGATCCCAGAATCTCATCGAGCAGCTTCTTGAAGGATCCCAGGGTGTCAGCTTTAACAACATTACTGTAATGAAGTAAAGGCCCTTCTTAAAGCAAAACTGAGATATGGCCTTGCATCCAGCCCATTAGTGTGTCTTTCAATGGAGCGGTAAGATATTTTGTACACCAGTAAAACGAATACCTGTAGTGGTACCCTCTAATTGTATTAAATTGATTGAGCACAGCATTTGAACAGTTAATTAATCTTAGAAGTGCCAAAAGACATGGAATTGTTGTAATAGTTTACACCAAATCTTGTGAGATTTAATCTACAATTGATCCCTAACTTTTATATTCCGTAATATATAGGTTTACAATGTAAATGTTTACTGTACCTTGCTTTTGAATTTGTTTTACCTAAAACAAATGGTATTTTCTTTTTCAAGTTTAAAATAACAAAAGCAGGGGTCCCCGAGTGTCTCATCCAGTTAAAGCGCTGCCGCTGGGAGCGCAGGATGAGTCATACAGCTTGGACTGCACCAGTTCATGTCCGGGCTGTGCAAAGAGGCCAAACCTTGCTGGAGACTCCGAAGGGGGCCGTCACATTGGCTCCGACGCTTCCAGGGTGGGGGATGGAAAACCGGCAGGGATTCCTTCTCATCGCGCAACAGCGAACCCTACTGGCCAGACACAGCACATTCAGAGTGGATACAAAGCAGGGTTGATCTCTTCTCTGGGATTGGTAGTCCACCCACCTCTGCTCTGGATGCTTGGTGTAAAAGCTATTCTGGCTTTAGACTTGTGAGATCAGAGAACGCTCACACACCCTCAGAACGTCTGTGCTGTGTGGGGACTCGCTGTGGTGAAGAGAAAAAAAAAAAAAACCAACATAATTGGATAGTCCAAATTGGGGGGAAAATAAATACAAATTATAATCGGCCACTCTAAATTTAAAATAAAAAAAATAGCAAATAAAGAAAAAACATAACAAAAGCAAAAATTGTTGTGTTTTGACTGACACCCTGTTTCAACACAAAGATGCAACATGGGACATAATGATGTGAGTTATGGAATTATACACAAGAATTTGGATTTGTAAGCAAATAGCAAATTTCAGATTTTGTGATTGTGTGGAATTTCTAATATGTGCACCTACTTCATATTCAGTTCATGTCATACATTTTGACTTCAGGCAGTCATTCACAGCCAGGATTACAGGAAGTGAGCATCTGACGGGTCTACTTGCAAGGGATTTCAATCAATTGGTGCACTACACTGTGACCCAGTGTTCTAAGCAGTAAGCTACTCAAAGTTACGATTATGCTGCAGGATATATCACTTTTAATTTGTTTATTTATTTCAAGAAAAAAACACATCAAAGCAATTTGTTTGTATTCATGTCTTTTTCAAGTTTTTCACAACTAAAACTTCTCACCAAAAAGGCTGGAGATCTCAGTTGCAGGTGTTTTAGACTTCGACACTTTCATTTTTCCCCCTGATGAGTAAAGGTGCTTGTTTAGTACTCTAGAAAAAAAATAAATACGTAAAAGACTGGTGCTTGATAAGATGGCAGCATTGATAAACACTATTGCAGACTATTACACTGATAAAGTCTTTGTTTCTTTTAGACAGTTATATTACTAACATGTGAGCTGAAATTACAGCTCGTTTAAAGTTAATGATCCATTTGTAATAAGCCCATAATCATCAGGGATGTTTATTATCAAATGGGTGCCTGATGAGAATTTGAGGGTCATTGCATTGTTATGCATCCTTGGGGTGTTACATGCTGGATGTATCCCCATGCGGGTTGTATGAGCAGCATTCGTACTACGGCAGAACACAATTTAGTAACCCTACTGTTCATGATAATGAGCTTGCTGTGACAGTGGAAAATGGAAATAAGGGATGGTCCAGTAGCCCACTGACCTACAAAGGACTACTTGATAGGTAGCTGATTTTCTTTCCTTTGTGACAAGCTTGCAAATGAGTATGTAATACATATTTAATGTGAAGATTTGCTAACGGAAAAAAAATTTAAGTAAAGAAAACACCACAACCTATTTAGAGCTCAATATTCAAACACCAATGTATTATTTTTATTGAAATTATATAAGTATACCTTTGGAATTTCCCTAATAGTTCATATTCATGTGTCAGTTATCCATAACAATGTTCCTAATCATCATTTATTTCTGTTTCTGCACCTATGGATTTTTGGAACCTTTAACTGGAACCTTTAACCTTTTCAGTGCCTTTTGAGGTCTTGTCATTTAAGGTCTCTCCCAATGTGCTGTAAAGGTTGTAAAAGTGTACAACCTAAAAAATAGTACATTTCGCCTCCTTAATAACACACTGCCTCAATCTGGACATATTGTCAAGAAAATAACAGTAGAATAAAATGATTGAATTACAAAGGTGTCCTAGGAGAAAACCACATCAACAAAGTCAACATCAACATGATAATAAAACATAAATAGATTACATACATAACATTTTGTTAAAATGAATATATTAAATATAAACAACAGGTTTATTCCCCTAATAAATTCCTTACAACAGTTAGATGCAGTGCTAAAGCAATTGTGGCTGTTATAAATTTAAAGTAGCCTGTATTGAAGTTCTGAAAAATATTACTGTTAAATAAAAGAAACTAAAATTCAGTGACAAATGTTTCGACCAGAAGTCTTTTTCAGTTTCATCAAAATTTGAATTTTAGTATTTCTTTTAGTATTTCTAAATTCAGCACTATTGAGTGTTAAAAATATGCATTGAGTGTTGAATAAAATAATATATGCCAATTTTTAATTAAGCTACTGTATAAGGTATCCCTTTAATAATCTTCACCATTTTTGTTAAATTATTGTAAAAACTGTTTTTTTTTGTTTTCGCCCTATTAAAAAATAGGAATGAAATAGACTGGACTAGTAAACACTTTGAAAATATGCTTTATATACATAATAAATAAGGTATTTGACTAGGCTATGTTTAAATTCTTTGAATTACAATTACACTGAATCTAAAATGCAGTAGTTGAATATAAAATTCAGTTTATTTATCATTAAATGTAATACTTTTCTTTCATCTTATCTCTTGTCTTACAATGCAGCGCTATAGTTTTGCTATTTTTGTCTCTAGGATTCAGAAGAAGCAAAAACAGCAAGGAGAAATGATCAAGAATGGTTGGGTCAGATAGAGGGAATCCTTGAAGGACAGGTACGACAATTTGTAATGATCTTTTTTATATTGTTTTACTTTCTGGTCTGCAAATGAACCCCAAGTCTCATGAGCATTTAAACCCTCAGAGCAACAAAATTGTATTGTCATTAAATGGCTGTGGATGTTTACTTGTAGATTTACTTTAGTGCTGTAGAGTCATTATTCATTTTACCCTTCACTAAAAAAATAATCTATTACAATCAACCAATTCGATTGTGTGAAATAAGGACCTGATGTAATTTAAAATAGCTACAAGGATCATTTCATTATATATTTTTTTCATGTGATGAAGTTTCATGTGATGATGTATTTTTTGCTTTCCTATGGTGTGCTCTTCCAAAGGTAGGAGTTGAAATGTCAAACCCACTATCGGTATTTAGTGGTAAAAAAATGCTTGATCCTGAAAGAATAAACAAGAATGTTGTTGTATTTTTTATAGCGAGGGGCGTGCAGGGCTGCTTTGTTATTTGTAAGCGCTGACGCTAGGCGTTTGAGCACAGGACTCCTGAGGAGTGCTTCACAGAATTTGGTGACCTTTATCCACAGACCTGTTTCCAGTCAATTCATGTTTTCCTCACAGGCGGACAGCTGTTAGTTGCACTGCCGTCCTGTATGCTGTACAATATTTTCTACTGAGACCATGAGCAGCTTGTTAGTGGGAACTAAATATTGATTTGGCGTCCTGTCGATGCAGAAAGAATGAAAAAATGTCCACCAGAGACCTCCTCAAACATACTCCTATCGACATTTTGTGGGCAGAGTGGAAGGCTGCTCAGCGGATGACAAGGCTGAGACTAGCTGGAATCCCAGAGGAGTCCATTGAGACTGCTGCTGTGACCTGTGTGATACTTTTTCTTCTCTTTCAAGTATTTTCTCTTAATAAACACATTGTCTGCAGGGACAGTGCCCCTCTTGTAAGTGATCAAGGGCAGTTTATTGGCAGGTGAGATTTTTCTGAGAGCATGTGCCTGTGCATTGTGTGTGTGTGTGTGTGTGTGTGTGTGTGTGTGTGTGTGTACACACCATGTTCTTGTTCTTATATTTCTTAAGGAACATACAGTAACTGATCTGAGAAATGCATTATTTTGTTTGCTGTAATACATTTCTGTATATAAAAATGAATCATCAGAGTTTTAGACATTGGTCCTAGTTTTAAAGATCTAAATGTCACAATTAGATCATTAATGTTATGCCACTATTTGTACTGAAAACCTAGTAAAGCGTACAAGCCTTGTGTATTTGTGTCTGTTAAAGTATTAGAAACACTAGGATGGGCAGTATTTTAACAGTTTATATCAATTCGAAATATTAAAGCAGGCTTCCCTCAGTCTCGTGTGAGTACTGAATGTGTGGTTTTGCTAGTGGTACCGAGGTCACCGACCCGCTCCGTTCCCGACCCAGTACCATACCGGGGACTGAGGTTACCGCACCGGTATGGTGCCGTAAAAGTTTAAAGTCACCAAACCGACCCTGCACTATCCCGGTTATTTGATAACTCATTTTTGCTTTTAGCACCATGCAAGACATTATTATGTTATTTATGTAATTGTTTAATTACTGTTTTTTGTTGAGAAAGTATTTTCTCTTGTCTACTCGTAGACCTGTCCAACATGCTCAGCACACGTGCAGCTGGAGCAGCTGCTGGGCTCAACAGTGGGTGCAAGGTGTGTGGAACCCCCCTTGGCAGGGTCTCCATATCAATGTTTTGGAACTTCCAGCAACCTTGCAGAATTTTTTGCAGGAGGTTTGAGGGAGACATGTGCTTGTTCGTACAAACAACACAACAGTGGTGGCTTACATCAACCACCAGGATGGCCTCAGGTTGCCCAGTCTCCCAGGCTCTAGGCACACGAGAACCTCCTCTCATTGCGGGCAGTACATCTGCCCGGGGTGACAAACTGGACAGCGGACATCCTCTCGAGGAGAGTCCCCAGCAGCTCAAAGTGGAGGCTTCACCCCAAAGTGGTGAGCCTCATTTGGGAGAGGTTTGGGATAGCAGAGATATATCTCTTTGTCTTCCAATAATCAACCCACTGTCCCATCTGGTTCTCCATAATAGGAGGCAGGGACGCACTGGCAGTAGATGCCTTGGCACACCAGTGGCCGAGGCAACTGTTATATGCCTTCCCACCGCTCGCCCTGCTCCAGCTGTGTCTGGAGAAAATCAGGTAGGTGCTCCTAGTAGTTCCTTATTGGCTGGCCACTGATGCAGCTCCTGAGCGGCCAGCCGTTGAGACTGCCAATGGCATCCCGACCCATGGAGCTTGTAGCTCCAGAAAAGCTCACTGCCCATTCCACCAGGGGCATGGCAACTTTGTGTGCTTTATTCCTATATATATAAAGATATAAAGACATATGCAATGCAGCGATGTGGGCTACTACCCATACCTTTACTAGGTTCTACAGATGTCATGGATCCTCAAAACCCTGGTTTTGGAACTGGTGTTAAGGGCGGATTCTCAGTTGACACTTACAATGCAGGCATAGAGGCGAGTTTCTCCCTCCATTTTTTAGCCCTAGCTACTTGTTACTGGAGTTCCGTATGGTAACGCAAATGGCAGCCTCTCGATTTAGCCTTGTAGCATTCCAGTCGTTCTGTAATCTTGCCCTTGCGACAGCTTGGTACCCATACGGTAATGGTTACATTTTGTACTTGAAAGGGAACGTTAGGTTACTGTCATAACCTTGGTTCCCTGAAACAGAAATGTAACCACTAACTTTCAATGTCGCTATGTCCATGATTGCAGCATCTTTGAAGGAAAAATGACGTTGAGGACTGTGAGCGCAGTACGTTTATGTCCTCGGGAGTGGCTCATGACACATGCATCACAGGCTCATCGAGCAGCTTTGATATTTCTTATTCAGGTTTCGGGTCTAAGAGGTAAATACCCATGTGGTAATGGTTACATTTCTGTATCAGGCAACCAGGGTTATGATAATAACCAAATGTTATTTTTTATTTATTATGGTTTGATGGGGGGTTTTTTCTGTTTTATTTTGTAATCTGTAAAAACAAAAATATTCCACTGTGAAGTTAATACTCTATTCTCTGCACATCGAAGGCTTTTTCATTTTTTGTAAAATAGAACTTCTGGTGCAAATTAACAGTAGACTGGTAGCCCAAGGCTGTTTTTTATTGACAGGCTATGTAAACACGATGCGGTGGTAGCCCTGGAATCACACACATCTCCCATGACTCTTGTGCTTTGGGTTATTGGTCTGTCTCTCTCTGTATTTGCACTAATCCTACATTTTTCACTTGTATTTTATATGTATTTTCAGTTTTTTTCAGAAATGTTTAAGTTCTCACTGATGTCAAGAATGCCAGGGTGAAATGTCCTTAGCAATATAGAAAATGATTTCTAGTATGTGATATTATACCTTCCTTGAAGAGACTGCCTCGTCAGATAAAACACACTATTATTTGGCAGCTACTCCACATTTGGCTAGTTATAACATTTTATTTTGTTTCTCAATGTAATAGTCTGTTAACCTGGAGGATTGGCATACTGAATAGAATTGTCCGAAGAACTGGGATGCTAAACTAGAGCATTAGAATCAAAATCTTCTGCAAGTTTTGGGTGATTAGGTTTTCTGTCTACTGAAATTTATAATACCCACCGATTTCTGTTGTTTCCATATCTATCCTAATTTTGCAAGGATAGCGTTAAATTATTAACTTTTTTGGTTGTTTGTTTATTTTCATGTGAAGTCCCATCTTGTTAAGATCAAACACAAGTGACTCTGGTTAACAGTTCAAGTTAGCAACATTGTGTATAAGATTGTGCATAAGACACTTAGATTAACATTTACATTTTATACAGTTCTGCTTCATTTCTTTTAAAGTTTGAATCATGTTTAAAAGCTGAATCATCGAACCGTAAATTGTGGCAATAATTTAGTTTTTCATGTCATCGACAGACTCAATTTGATCTTTAACGGTGATGCGCCGCCCAGATATTTTTACAGTGCATTGCTGACTCTTATGCACAGCTACAGTGTGATGTCAAGCCTCCCATTGAAATTAATACAGAGACAATTTTGCCATGCTATATTACATTCATAACCTTAGTACACCAAGAAAAAAATAACTTTAATGATCTAAACAGAGGCAATATAGGCCCCAAACATCTATTGGTTTAAGTGTCCGAACTATTAATTAATATTTAACAGGTTTTTTTTTGTTTTTTTGTTTTTTTTTTTAAATTTACCAATGCCTTTTAATACAAATATGTAGAATAGCTCTCTGAAGAGGGTGACAGCAGCTTCTTTCTGGAGAACACTTCTTTCTAATTATTGTAAGTAAATGAAGGACCTGCAAGCAATAATGCAGACTAAGATATAGTGTTTCTGTGCCACCGAGTCAGGACTCCGATGGTAATTGCCCAGCAGTATTGATTTAATTGCCTAGGTTTATTTGTGTAATCCTCATTATTGACTGGTGGTAAATTTAAGGAGCAGTCTTTATGAACACAGTGAAACCGCTGCTTCTGCTGTTATACATAATGAACTGCATCATATCCCTTTAGATCATTTTTCAAGCTAATTTTATTCCACCCTGACGGCACAATAACATTTAAAAAGTCAGACTCTTTATTTTGTATTAGTCATACAGCCTGCTTTACTGGTGCATAAGGCCTGAGCTTGGTTCCAGTTGCTCTGTAATGTTTGTGTCCTGTTGCACTCGTGGGAGCATTTCTTTGTGTGCATAACCTCCAACAGGTCCACCTAGCATAATTTAATGGAAAAGTAGGAGAATAAGGCTACCAAGTATTTATTTGTTAACACCAGGATTCAGCACTGTCAGATTTTTTTTTTTGTTTATTATTATTATTATTATTATTATTATTATTATTATTATTATTATTATTATTATTATATATGCAAAGGGGGCCTCCTGTTTACAAAGCTATTATCACTCTATCTAGATTGTTTTCTGTTCATCACACTAAAGGTGAATTTAAAATGCTGCTTGTATTCAGCCTAGGTGTATTTAGGTCAGAATAACATGTTGAAAAGACCTGATAAGACAATAAAATACATACATTTAAATTACAATATTATCCCTGGGTTCAAACTCCCTTTCATGGGAATCTCTGAGGGAACTGGGGAAAAGATACATGTAATAAGTGTATGATTAATAATAATGTACAGTAGTTTGCTTACAATGTAAGACTAAAATGCATTGCTGCATAAATGAAAACAAATCAGTTGATCGCCTATTTTTGTTAGTATGGTGATACCTTTATCCTTTGTACTTATGGTGGCACAAGTCTTTTTAACTGAGAAATAAAGAAACGGGTGATCACATATGCCTGTGGAACCCATTTATACAAATAAGAAATAGAAAATAAATACTGATTGTGTGTGTGTGTGTGCACCAAAACCAGCAATGAATCGTGTGAGCTTGGGTGCAGTTCTGGGCAAGGAGTTTAGGGACTACTCTATCTTATTGTGGATTGTTCACAACTATATTTGACACAAATCAGGCCTTCCCTTTTCATAAAACAGTCAATACAAGGTTCATAATTGCAATAATGCACAATGGTACAGTTTTTAAGAGCGTCGGTCATTAACAGGCCAGTAAAGAACCATTCTTCAGTTGATCATTTATTGTTTAATTTATTATCAAATCTGCAGCTTCAACTAATAACATTGTTAATGGGCTGTTTATACAACAACCTCTACGTGTTCCAGAATAACCTCTTGATAAATTGTAAAAGGGCTGGTTCCAGAAGAATGCCCTTTAGATAAAAAAAGGCAGTGTACGATAGTCCCTTTGGGTTCTTATTAAAGAGCCCTGACTGCGCTTCACATTATGTCTGGAGACAGAGCTGTGAAGCTGTGGCAATTGCAGGCACATTGCACCCTGAACCACATTGCTCGCTAATTTGTTTGTAATAAAACATACATGCTATACACAAGAGCCTCTCTTGTATTGCTGTCCATCAAAGCCCTTTAATTCACATAGAATTATTTGTATTTTAGGATGTTACCATGTGTACCAGGAATATGTTATACTTTTAAATACACCTTTATAGGTGAGTGTACAAATTGTATTGATTTGAGTACATGAGGGACAAGCCCTTTTTCACAGTAAAACAATTCCCAGGGGAGAAAAAATTAAATTACTGGTAGCAGATAGGGATTTTATTTATTTATTTATTTTTTAAACCAAAGTAACCTCTCTGAATTAATTTACACCTTTGTAAATGCAGGGCATTATTATTATTATTGTTATTGTTATTATTATTATTATTATTATTATTATTATTATTATTATTATTATTATTATTATTATTATTATTATTATTATTATTATTATTATTATTATTATTATTATTGTTATCGGTGTTATTAAAACGCCTTCCTTTTTCTTCTAATATTGTGCAATACAAATGCATTTCAATAGGACAGTGATGTTATTAAAAAATTTAGTTAATTTCCTTTTTGTATTTTAATTCTGTTTTAAGCATTTTGTCAAGTTGATTTAAAAACACTTTAGTAGCTACAATCAAATGTTTCTGTCCAATATTTAAAATGCAATTCATTCTCCATACTGCATTTATTTAAATACCTTTTGTGTGACCTAGCAACAGTGCTGGGAAATAACCCATTACATGTATCGCATTACTGTAATCTGATTTAAATTTTTCAAGCTGGTAACTAAATGTGAAAAAATAACATAGTTACTTTTACTTTCATTTAAAAAAAACAGCACTTTAACAGTGCAGCTCACCCCTTGCATGTCACATGAATCTGCTTTTTATATCATCTTGCTAGAAAATGGAAAATGGCGTCAGAGGAGGTAACGAGTCGGTTCGATAGCTGGATCTTCAAAGAAAATTGAGCTGCAGCCTGACCAAACCAAAAAACAAAAATCTCTATAAAATGTAAAGTAACTATTTGTAACTATAACTAGTTATATTTTATTTGAGGTAATAAGTTACTTTAACGTGTTACAATTGTGTTCAAGTAACTTGTAACTGTAACAGATTACTTTTTAAAAGTAACTTTCCCAACACTGCATTGCAAGATGCTGGCTCAAATTACTTCACATTTAAGCAAATGTATTACAGTTCACTAGAAAATACCAAAAAAAAACGTGTTACAAATAATAACACTCTAAAATAGCTTACAGGTCAGAACAGTTGACATTTAATGCATCATGGGAACCTGTCCATGAATATTAAGCAGAAAGAATATATACAGGAGGCTGTGTGGTCCAGTGGTTAAAGAAAATGGCTTGTAACCAGGTGGTCCCCGGTTCAAATCCCGGCTCACTCATTGTGTGACCCTGAGCAAGTCACTTAACCTCCTTGTGCTCCGTCTTTCAGGTGAGACGTTGTTGTAAGTGACTCTGCAGAGCCCAGTGCATCAAAATGCATCAAATTCAAGGGACAATTTGCTGAATAGTCATCTTACTGAGGCAGAAATACACTTCCTTATCTTCAGAAAATCTTGAGTTAAGAAATGCATAGCGGACTACATAAAACAAATAATGCAAGGGCCGATGAAACAAAAAAAGTCAACTATGGACGGTACAGAGCTACATCAGTCATCAGTGCTTTCCCATGATTGTCAAATGTACATTCTCAGGAATTTTGAAATCTCCATCTTTTGGATTATGTCAAAACAGGTTAATCTGTTTATATACTATTCGTCTAGATCTTGCAGTAAATCCTTATAGTTAGAGCCCGTGAAATTATTTTTATTTTTTATAATAGTTTGTTTTATTTTTCACAGATGTCGTTTTATTTCATTTTATCCACTAAAAAAATGTGTTTTATTTCATTTTATTAAAGATGCACATTAATAAAATAACTCAAATAGATGTATATAAATAAAAATAAAGTATACATCATGTTTTGTTAAACTTTATCCACTTTTTATTTTTTTTTACATTTTGACATAAACAGACCTAGCACAGAAAAATGTAGTAACCATAATTTATCATTAGCAACAGTAACGGTAATGTACGTGAAGTCCCCCACTATTTTTAATTAACTGCCTATTTACAGTAAATAATTATTTATTTATTTATTTATTTATTTATACTGCTCTACTATTGGGGTCATAATAATTGCACATGCAGCAATCTACGCATTAAAAAAACAATAGGAATTGTATTTCAATCCCATTGCACTGAAACAGTGCTCCAGTATACAAAACAAGCTTGGGGTTTCTCGGTATTTAAACACGAAGCAAAGCAGGTTCATTCATTCAAAACCAAAACAGCATTTGCTCCAGTGCAAAGTTTGCACCACTTGAAATAAAACAAAGTAGCAGCATACTAATACAAAATACAAGCAAACAAGGCATATTTTCCCCAAAAGAAATACACAGATAATGCTTCCATTTCTTCCTTTATCTCCTTTCTTCCATCACATATATATTTGCGCAAGTGCTAGACAGAGCTTCTGTTTCCCTTCAGACCGCCTTGACAACTACGATTGGAAGTGTGTATTTAAAGTATTTTTTGTATAAACCTACCAATTTAAAAATGTCATTCTGTGTTTGCTTTATAATGATTTTAATTTTTATTTCGTTTTATATTTTGCTTTTTGTTTTATTTTGTGTTCTTATGTATTTGTGAAAAACACGGGACTACTTGTAGTCCTTAACATAATAGCATCAAATCCCGCTGTTTAAAAATATTTTAATATAAAATACTTCTCATAATAATTATAGTAGTTATGGCCTTTTGCTTGAAAAATCTATCGATTTGAATTTAAGAATCGTGCATCTTTTACCAGACACATTTTTATGAAATTCATGTTAGTGTAGCGAATCTGATAGATGCAAAAAACAAAACACATACTAACTAAATTAAAAAAATGAACGTCATTTAATTAGTAGTTGCGGTAGCATGTTGACACAGCTTTAGCATAGCACATTAAGGAATCCCTTTTGTGCTATGAGGGAATCTGCATGGAAACATTTAACAAATTACATTTGCCTGTCCTTGGAGATACATATATATATAAAAAAAAAAAGATGACCAGTGGAACACTCGGTTGTAAACCCAGATGGCTAAGATTAGGTAAGTAAAATTGGAATGTTTCTGTAATATCATTCTAATATCTTACAAAGTTGTTGTAAACTTTTGGTACGTTCTTATGATGTGTGTAGTTTGTTGTAAACCCCTGTCAAAATATAAAAGCACAGGGTCAAGGTATTTTTTTTTAATTTTTTTTTTTTAGAAATAATAGCGCACCGATTGTAATTGTACTGTGCTACCTCCATTTTCATTGTAAATGTAGCCTCAGAGCATAAGACATCCCTTTATACTGCAGACCTGGTTAAAAGGCAGTGTGGTCATGACTCCCATTTGTGCAGTAATGCCATTGTAGCAGCACTTGAATTCTGTATAAAGCATAACACAAACAGCACAGTCTCATGTGGCTCCTGACAACTATGTCATAAACTGGGAACATTATTATTATTATTATTATTATTATTATTATTATTATTATTATTATTATTATTATGTTAATACAATTGTCTGTCTAAGAACAATTTTGTATACCAGTATCTATTTTATACAGAAAGTATAAGAGTCAGAAAGGATGTGCTTTGTACGTTGGTTTTAAAGGTTTGTCACAAAAATAACTTTATAGCTGCGATCTAATGCAAATTAACAGCTTTTTGACAAACCAGACTCTGATACCATTGCAAACACAAATGTTTTGAATGTTAAAATAAGCACTATGTATTTATTATACTTACTACTTAAAATCCCACACCTTTTCTACATGCTATAACAAACCAAACCCCAAGGAGGGAGATGTGCCCATATTAATGAGTGAGAAAAGCCACTATATTTCCGCTTAGACTAACAAAGAAGGTCTCATAGGTCTGATTCACTGGAACAGTGTAGTGCTGTTGTAGGGGAATGCCCTGAAGACAACTGTATCCTCTCCTATTGATCAGCTCATTGAAGATGAATGACAGTCATGCTGCTATTGCAAATTACATCATTAACACGGTCAATAAAATGCTAATCTTGCTTTCATGTCAGCTTCTTTTTTTATACTTTGTTGCGTTTTTGATGATATAGAACATAAATATTTAGTGCACAGAGCTGTGATATAGATGGAAAAGTAATTATTTTAATATTTGAGATTCTCCCGTTCAGGTTATTGGGGTTATGCTGTAATGTTAAACCGCAGCGGCATAATTCACCCCTGACCTTTTTCGCAGAGTGTTCTCCAATAAAGGTGTTGATTTGTGCACTGATTTGTAGCATAAGGACACATTAATGTAATTTCCATGACTTGGCCTATAATATTCTCGATCAGGGGGAAGTTGTCACAGTGCAAATATACAGCAACAGCTCCACCAACCTCAAGTAAAGCATTGCAGACATAATCCTTTTGTATCTAAGTATCTGACCAAAGCATACACATAAGCTAAACTGAGTTAGATTTACAAAACAAATGTCGTTTTTTATCTGAATATTTGTACTTTACATAGTATGCCTTTGATTATCCATGCTAATTTCCAAAAAGGCCTTGCCCATGTTTTAGAGAGGGAAAGCACAAAATTAACAACTGTACAACAGTCAATACCGCTGTTCTCATCTGGCAAGTGCAGCAGGTTCTTCTTACAGTACAGAGAGATTCTCACTGCTGTATCCTAACTTTTTACAGGGAGGAACGTCCACTTGACAACTACTCTTATTTCCAATAGGATTGTAGAGATATCAAGTTACAGTCAATAAAGTGATTGTATCCACGCAAAAAAAAAAAAAAAATCCATAACTCTGGTCTGTATTATACTTAAATTGGCTATATAGGTCTCAGTGTGAAAGAAACACATGATATAGCATGTATTTTCATTGCAAAACATGATGTTTGGTATTGCATTAGGTTAATTCTCAGTTTCCATGGCTTACTTTGTTACAATTACAAAGCATGCTACTGGCTGAAAAAAGGGGGAAGCGGCTGGTTGGTTAATGAAAGGAAAGAAGACATTGGAGACCCTGCTGGTGAAATGTGACACTATATTTTAAAGCATGGTTTGCAAACAGAGATGTCTTAAAACTAGTGCAGTACTAGATATAATGTTTACTATAACTTGTGTTTCTTTCAAAGCTGCACATTCGAGACCTATATAACTAATGGAATGCACAATAAGTAAGATTTTAAAACATGAGATGCATCTTACCAACATAAATCTTAAAATAACTACAAAGTTTAAGAGTCGGTGTAACAGAAACTGATCCAGATAATATGAAGATATGTCTGAAAAATGGCAGCCCCTCTGTGGCAAGGATGACGTCATTGGCAAGGCTGTTGTAACCAGGAAGAGACTCTGAGGCATAGAATGCAGGTTTAACTGCTGGTGTGCACGTTTATTATGATGATGATTATGATGATTATTATTATTATTATTATTATTATTATTATTATTATTATTATTATTATTATTAATCAGGGGTTCACATAACTTGTACACGTGCGCATTACTAAAATAAAATGCAGACTTCCATCTTGTTTTTAAGATGTAGAGGTCTACCGCCAGTCCATTTTTAACAGGAAAGCATTTTTCATAAAGGTAGCAAGGGCGCATATTGTCTGGCTGTGACCCATACCTGCCTAACCTCCTGATTTTCCATTAAGTCTCAAGATCATAATTAAATACCAGTCCCCATATTTCTAATGCTATCATTGGCTGCTTCAAGGTTTTATAAAAAATAAATGGAGAGCGATAGGTGGAAACTCCAGTTCGTAACATCAATGATTCCCATTCAAGTACGGAATATTAACCATTACAAAATGGGTGTTTCTCTTTTAAGACACCCGAACTGAGAACTGTTAAACTGTATACCAAAGATTCTCACTAGAGCAGGGTGGTGCAGTTGAGGCTCCGCCCCGCAACCATAAAACAGCAGTGACCCCTACAATCGTCACCATTTTCTTTTTTCAGCCGTGCTGATTACTCCAGAGACAGAAATGTATCTTTCTTCTCTATATACCTGTTAGCGCTTTTTAGCTTGCTTTTAAGTGAGATGAGATTATATATATATATATATATATATATATATATATATATATATATATATATATATATATATATATATATATATATATATATATATATATATATATATATATATATATATATATATATATATATATATATATATATATATATATATATATATATATATATATATATATATATATATATATATATATATATACTGTATATATATATATATATATATATATATATATATATATATATACTATATATATATATATATATATATATACAGTACCAGTCAAAAGTTTGAGTACACCTGCTTGAAACCAGGTTTTTCATGATTATCTTTGCTTTTAACTGTATAAACTTGTCCATAAACTCTTAATATTTCATTATATGATACATGTACTTCTATAAGTGAATTGCATTCAACAATTTTATTTTTAAATGAAAATGTAAATCTTGTCAATTTCAATGAAATGGCCACCCAAAGCAAGGGGATTTCAATCTGAAGCCCAAGTCAGTTAAAAGTCTAAAATGTGTATAACACGGTGTTAGAACACTGGCCTAAGTATAAAAGTGTCTTTGTTAGATGTTCTCCGAGTTAACTAGCATGTTACCTAATTAACCTTTTGTCACCAATTATTGTTAACAGGAGAGGGTCCATGATTACTATAAATATAGGTAGCATAGGCACAAGTTTGTCATTCCTGAATGTAAGGGAGCAGAAAATGGCAAAAATATTGAAAAATTCCGAGCAGCTATTGTAGGCGTTCCTACTAGCAGCTCGATGCTGTTTTAGTCCTGCTTCTGCAGTGCTATTACAAAGGCTTTTTGAGGCAGACGTTTTCTATTTTTGTGAGTGAATTTAGAATTAGCCAGTGGCTGACTCGCAGGTGGGCATCCCTGTTGATTCACCACATACAGTAACTGCGACTTGTCATCCCCGATCCTTAGGGACCGAGGTTGCTGTTTCAGTGCAGGTTGCTGCTGGATTTGTGTTCGCACTGACTACACAGTTTAGCCAGTGGCTGACTTGCATGTGGGCATCCCTACTAACTTGCCACTTGCAGTACCATTATGTTAGTACCGAGTACACGTGTAGGTACCGAGCGACGTATCGGCACAGAGTGCCTAGTGCACTGAGTGCAGTGTGCAGGTACTAATATACAGCACCAAACCAAAAAAATACACTTTTTTGTGTATTGCACACTGTTGCACAGCATTGTTAACGTGTCTGGGTTCCATGCATGTACCACTTGCAAGGCCAAGCTGCCTGCACAGGACGGTCACCTCGGACCCGAACATGCGCAGAAGACTTTGACAGACATCACTTTGTGCGATATCTGTGAGGCATTCAAGAAACGTACTATCAAGAACCGAGTAGCATGTCACTGTAGCATGTCACTAATCGCTGCGGTCCCCCATTCTCATGGTCCTGTCCAGAGAGAGGGTAGGAGTCGAGCGAGGAAGAGCCCTATATCTAGCTCTACCTCTCATTCCTCGCCGTCTTCCTACAGTTCCCCCTCACCTTCTCCCCCTCCAAAGCGGAGGAGTAAAAAAAGCCCACCGATCACGTTCGGCAGGCACTGGGCAGTTCGACAAGTTCTGGGAAGCGGTTTCGAGCCAGCAAGCAATCCTTGTGGAACTGCTGAGAGAGCGCTCAGCTCAACCATTACTGCCAGTAGTGTCACCGACCGCTCTGTTTGCACCCTTGGAGACAGTGACTCATGAGATAGATGACATGCTCTCCATCGCTGCCTCAGAGGAGGTGGATGATCAGCTGGTCCTCCCGTCAGATGATGCAGAGTCTGACATGCCAGCGGCACAGCTCTCGCTTTCGGCCAAGCTTATGCCTTTAATGTAGCGACGACTGCAGTGCTGCAGGTGCACTGGCCTGCAGAGCAGACTGAAAGGCACTGTATTTATGATGAGCAGCCAACAGTTACCCCTGCTGCCCCTCCGGTCCACCCAGACTTCCTGTACGAGTTACAGTGTACCTGGGAACATCCTGCCACAGCTGTGGCGGTTTCCCGTTCAATGGATGCACTGTATAGGGTTTCTGGTGCTGACAAGCTGGGTCTTGCCCACTTTCCACCAGTAGAGGCCCCCATTGCTTCACTTGTTCAACCTGCTAACTTGTCCTTGCTTTCCAAGGATGCAGCATGTCCAAACAAGCAATGCAGAGTTTCTCAAGAAAGCATATACAGCTAGTGCTTTCTCTGCTAGGCTGGGAAGCATCCTTGTTGCTTACCAGGCTCACCTTACCATTGCTGACACCTGCAAGCCCTCGTCTCTCCAGTTAGATGAGTTGTGCTTGATCTCAAAGAACCAGGCACGAGTGCTGAACGGGAATAAAATGGCCTTGCTGGACGCTCCTGTCACCCCAGGCCACAATTTGGTCCGACGGTAGACGAAATGCTACAGCAGTCACAGCGTGCAAGGGAGTCCACCAGGGAGTTGGTGTGCCTTCTCCCAAAGCGCCCACCCCCACCATGCAAGCCTGCAGCACAATGGCACCCTAGGCACAGCTGCAGAAGAAGCCAGTGCCACAGGCTGCTGCTTCTTTGGGCGGCCCCATGCGGGGGGCAGGCGTGCTTTTAAGCGCCCTGTACCTAGACAACAGACACAGGCTGCTCCTCAGCGGCAGCCCTAGGATATTGCTGTCACAGGCCCAGGGCTTTTTCTCCAGAAGCCACTTGGACTATTGGAAATAGTGCACCACAGACCCCTGGGTGCTCAACACTGTGCATACTGGTTACTTGCTCCAGTTCTAACACGACCCTCCTCCTTTCCGGGGTGTGACAATAACAACTGTCATGGACCTGCAAACCACCACCCAGGTGACTCAGGAGGTAGCAGCTCTGCTGCAAAAGCGGGCCATTTGCATAGTAGACCCCCTCAGCAGATGGTTCAAGATGTTGACTTCGCATGGCTGTTGCAGTCCATCAGGCTAGGCGACTGGTTCACCACAGTGGACCTGAAGGACGTCTATTTCCACATCCCAGTAAAACCAGCGCACAGGAAATTCCTGAGGTTCGCCTTTCAGGGAACAGTGTACCGGTCTCTCTCTAGCCGCATGGATTTTTATGAAATGCATGGAGGCAATACTAGCCCCATTGAGACTCAGAGGCATCGGAGTCCTCAATTATCTGGACGACCTGCTCATCTGCACCAAGTCTACAGCAAGGGCACACGAACACACAGAGCTCATCACCAACCGTCTACATTGGTTGGGCCTGAAGGTAAACCATGCAAAGAGCTAGCTAACACCCACCCGGGTAGTAACCTATCTGGGGGTGTGCCTGGATTCAGGACGCATGTTGGCAACTCTGCTGGACGACAGAGTGCTCAGAGTAATCGCCTGCTTAGAGATGTTTCAGCTCAGCAGGGTACTATTAGTGGTTTTCCAGAGGTTTCTGGGCTTGATGACAGCAACAGCAAACACCCTGCCACTGGGTCTTTTGCATATGCACCCTCTGCAGGTTTGGTTCAACCGCACGGCTTGTCAGCCGGTTTTGAACCGCAACCTCCTGTTGACAGTGTCCCGACACTACATTGTTTTGCACATCTTGTAATGTGTCTTTGGAGAAAATATGTTCGCTATTTAAATTCAGAATCACACATTACATGAAAGGCTACTACAGAGGCTGCTGAACAGAACGTAAAATAAACTGTTCAGCTTTCAGGAAACAAACTGGAATGTCAGCGCAGACAAAAAGTATTCCTGTTGGTTGTAGCCAAGTTAAATCAGTGCTACAGGTACAATCTAGCACAGCCACCTCGCTTCAAACAACCTGCTGCTTACTTTTTAAACGCAGTTAGAATTTTAGACCCGAATAGGCACGTTTTCTTTCTTTTGACTCGGTACTAATAAAATAAGTTATTGGATGGAACAAATAACATGACAACGAACGTGCTGCATATATTGCCTTTATTAAAGTATGCCAGATGCCCTTGGGTAACCGAGTTTTGGGACTGTTTCTAATCGATTTCCACATCTGTATAACTTCGCAAAGCTTTGCCTTACACTTCCAACCAATTCAGTGGATGCAGACGTGCAGTCTCAGTGTATGGACAAGTCCACACCATTCAGAGAATGTCGGCAGCAACAGCTGGGGGATGTTGCATGCTTGCCTTCAACAAATGACAGCACTCTGTTTTAGTAAGGAAGCAAGTACCACTATTTTTAGGCTTTTATAGTGCTCTGAAATATTGTCTACTTAGGTTTATTTAATGTTTAATCAGGTCCGCGATATCCTAATTTTACTCCATAACCTACCTGTGAAAAATACGTAAATTTACTGCGATTTAAGTAGAGCCCATATTCATAAATATAAAAAATCTAGCTACAAATTTGCACCCCTGATCTTTGACATGCCAATTGTTTGATCTGTCAGAGGAGGTGGAGCTAGACAGCGACTTGGATGATTACCCCTAATTTTGGTGTGTACCAAATAATTTCTGCTGGTACTCCCGTGAGAACCTAATGATAAGTTATGTGAACCCCTGATGGCATTAAACAGAACAGAAAACACACTAACAAAATAACAGGCACAATAGCCAAAACAAAAGGTCTATACAAAACACTCACAGACATAAATATGCAGACAGGAAGGAACACGAAAACACACACCTCTCACCAACATCAACATTAACTCTAAATATTCTAACACCCATGATCACCCTATTTATACACCTGTGGCTGGCTCAATTCCTGGCTCCAGCCACATTCCCAGGGAGAATATTAACTCCCTCCCTGCTACCCAATATTCCCCACACACACACACACCCATGCTTCGGCAGAGCTTTTGCCAATAGTATTTCAAACTAATGGGCATTATGTTAGTTGTGAAAGCTATGAAAACAGTGATATAAGTTTAAATTGTGTGTTGAGGTAACTCAGAATCTGTTGTACATTGTTGTACATTTTCCTAATTAACATCTGCCATTGGTCACTATATCGTGTTGCATGTGCAGAAATACAACCTGGAAAATAGTAGTTTCATGAGCAAAGGTAAACATAAGGATAATGTCTCTGAAGAACTATGTATAAACAGTTTGCTGAACTCAGGGATTTACTCAACATAAGTAACCAAGCTTTCAAAATAATACTCAATTGAAGGATTACAGAATTGTAATACTGTTGTGTAAATATGCACGTTTACAACATATTAAACCAGTTCCACCTATCACATTTTCATAACTAATATGTTTACATTATGTTGTTTGAAAAAACTGCTTTAGGTCTTCTAAGGCTGGTTTTACAGACCCTGATTAGCACTAATCTTGTTTGTTGGTAGTAATCCAATATGTTGTTTTTAAATGCATTTATATAAAGAAAATATATAAAGTATAGGTTGTCATTTGAGCATTTTGGGGTACTTGTTTTTAATTGTTGTTTTTTTTCTCTGTCATGTTTTGCATATCATGTTCACAAGGGTTCAGCAGAAACAATTAATTGTGTTACTTTGAAGAGCCTACATCAAATATTCAGGTTTGGCAATCTGTCAGAACTTAATGAGATTCTTTCTTCTCATGCCTTAATAAACTTAGGGTTTTTGATTCCTGCGTCTTCTGTATCTCACAGGTAAAACACTTGCTGGGATGATTGACTGAGTGTAGTCAGTACCCCTGTTTCTGAGGTTCTTTGTTTTTCACAGTTGGTTATGAACTGCATGCCAGAAAGAAATGACACTACGTGTTTCTTAACAACAGCCACATGCCAAAAAAAAAAAAAAAAAAAAAAGGTTTTGATGGCTTTGTGTTTCTTTTGCAGTTCTCTTTTGCAACGCATCTAATGGAAGCCATATTAGTGAAGATGAAGGAGAGGAAAATGCTGACAGAAGAATTTGCGTCACTTAGAACAGAAGTCAGCGAAAAATCGTGACCTTGAGGCTCCACTTCCACTAAAAACTGTCTTCAAATGGTGTGTTTATTGTGCTGGGATTTAATTTTTACATAAAAATTAGCTCTTAATAAGGATCTTAAGATTTATAAATATTTGTAAAAGAAAAACCAAGGGTGATTTTCCTTTGATAACATTGTAATCTAGAACACCCAGTATAATACAGTATATAAATACATAGCTGTTTAATTGTGTGCAACCTGTTAGCGTTATGCATTCAGCTAAAGCTTTATACCGTTACTGTGTGTGACAAATTGTTTACATTGTGTGTATAGGAACCAAGATGTAAACTATATGTACATTACTGAGGTGTATGTACCTATTTATTTAATTTCCCTTCTTAATCTCATATAGATTTCTTAAAATAAAAGAATCATGTTTTAACTTTTTTTTAAAGCAGTGATCATTGAGGCATCATGGTCTTTGGCTTTGTTCTCATTTGCCATTGTTAAATACTATATCATCTTTTCTGGCTGACATAATAAAACATTGAGGAATTAAGAATATTATTATAAATCATACTGTAATAATCTATTATGCATTCTCCGTATGAGTGGATTATATTATGTGTTTTACATTTGATTTAAATTTTTTGTCAGAACATGAACTTTGATAGAAATTCTGCAAAATTATTATTTTTTAATTTACAGTGACAACATTTTTACCTGTTTTTTCATTCCTTATTAAAGCCAAATTTGCAATACAAATTTGTAAAAAAACTAAAACAGAAAAAAGCTCAAATTGACAATGGAAATTTCTCTGTGTCAGTGACTCACAAGCCAAGTTATTAGCAGATTTTCAAAAGGCGAATGAGTGATAAAATAGCCTACAGTTCAATGTTCAGGATTTGAAGTGACTCATTTTATGAGAGTTTTATGTATTTAGCCAGTAACACTGAATTTCATGACTTCTATCTCCAACTTTCATGGCCTTTTTTTTTTTTGCATTAAATTTTCTTGGTTACAGTCCCAACTGTTTACCTTTCTGCTTAAAAGGTTTGTATATTTTGCAATTTCTGGATGTGTCCCGGATTGTGAGCAGAGCAGTAGAATGGGCAAAGTTAGTAATAAGAAACAGGTAATTTAAGGACTCAGAATTGTCTTATATGCTTGGTACTAGATATATTTTTGTAACCGTCACATCTACAGTACATTTTTCAGAGTTGAGAATCTGTACTGTTGTACACTTTCTCATGTGCATACAGTGGATGTAGGTCATGGTGATTTTAATTTGTTATGATATCAATATTATTGTGGTGCTGTGGTAAATAAAAAAAGTGGGTAAACCCCGCTGTTTGGTGGAGTTGAACAGATAGTTATTTCCCCTCTCGGGTGCTGTTCAAAATCACAGACCTGACGGTGCGCTTTCACAGGCTTGGATGAAGGCTATTAGCACCGCCCTGCAGATAAACAACCAATTACAAGAACACTCACACACACAAACAGAACACACAATCCAGTGGCCACGCCCCCCTGCTTGCGCTACAGTTCTGGCTGAGAGCTCTCAGCTGTCAGTTTCGCGCACAGCGACACAACCTCACCGTTAAAATACCTTGCCTTTAAAGGGTACATAAGGACCTTTTTATTTTATTGTGTTACATGTTCCTATGTGTTGCTACATTATTATTTATTTCTTAGCAGATGTCCTTATCCAGGGCGACTTACAATTGTTACAAGATATCACATTATTTTTACATACAATGACGTTATTTTTTTTACACATTATTTTTACATACAATTACCCATTTATACACTTGGGTTTTTACTGGAGCAATCTAGGTAAAGTACCTTGCTCAAGGGTACAGCAGCTGTGTCCCCCACCTGGGATTGAACCCACGACCCTCCGGTCAAGAGTCCAGAGCCCTAACCACTACTCCACACTACTGCCCATGTGCGGACCATCATCCTCCTGCTCACTGGTAAATCCGTCTCAGTTACATATGTGAGCAGGAGGACAATGGGAAATGTAGTTCTGAGAGGTCCATGCGGGTACATGGGAAGCCATCTTGAGGCAGGGAATGCAATTTAAAAGTTTAAAAAGGTGGTCAAACTGTAAAAAAAAAAAAAAGATTAAAACAACACACACCTTATGTAAACAGTTGTAGCAACACATGGGAACATGTGACACAATAAAATAAAAAGGTCCTTATGTACCCTTTAACCCAGGATTTGCATATCACAGGAGAGTAGAAATGAGTAAACTCTGTGTCCCTTATATGAGAAGTGGGTAAATGCTATATTGCCCAAATTAAAAGTGGGTAAATGCTGTTTTCCTGCGTATACCCTCGACTACACCACTAATTGTAATATTTACAGCAGTAGCAGTGTATGTATGTCACTCACACACTCTAATTTTAAATGTGTGTCCTGTGTACATAGTTCTACTTTTGTATTTGCATAGATTGCCAGTGACATGGGAGTTACAGAGTTCAGTATAGACCCTTTTAAATCATACAACCAAATGATTGTTGTTTCTTATTTTATATGTGTTGTGTAAGTATGGTTACAGGTAAGAAAAACATTAAACATTTACTTGCTAGTGTTAGTTGTGTTCTGACAGCTTACTTTCAAGTCAGTGTTATCTTGGCCAGTAACTCCCTACACGAGCCCGTCTCCATGGTTTACAGTATCTGGCTGTGAAACTGGAAACAAGCTGCAACCCACTGTTTCATCTCACCTGAGCTGTCATACTGGACCATAAAATAAAGATTTTCACTTTGAAGAATTTCTGGAGGAGAATCCACTCTTTTATATCATGTTTTTGTTGTTGATTTTCAAATCGCCAAATAAGCAGAATTCAAAAAAGGGGTACTCAGTGGTGGATTATACCATATGTCTACTCTGCTGTCATATTTTCTGTTTCTATCTTTTGAAACAAATTCCTGGAGCTCTGAGTATGTGTGCGGATGGTTATATGGTATTGTGTTAGCTATTGATTTTTTTTTTTTTTAAAGCAACCACTCAGTTGCCAGTTCACTACTATTTAACCTTGGAGACAAAACTCTGGAAATCTGTGTGTACTATATACTAGATCAATTGGATATTTATTGTTCTCTATCTCTCGTTGTCTTTTGTTTATTGCCTTTTTTCTTTTTAAAGCAGTGTGTACAATTATCCATTCAGGAATTAACAAGAATAATTCAACTTTTATCTCATCAAATTTATGCTAATTATGTTTTCCTTTATCTTTTTTATAATAAAGGATTAGCACAGGACTGTGTCTCCATCAACACAGGGACCAATTTATCTAGAATCCAGGATAAGGAAACCCTGGTGGTTAATTACCATTAATTAACATGGTATGTATCTTTTCTTCTTGGAATACCCAGGAGCAAGCTATTGTCAATATTTGTCCCATTTAAAACTGCAGTTTCAAGTCACTGTCCTAAAGCATAATGCTCTTAATGACAAACATTAATAACTCCAGAATATTTTCAAGGAAAAGAGCTGTATGGTTATGCAACTTACAAGGAGTCCCTTTTTGAAGCATAGCAGAATGCATAGTCAACATGTTTTCTACTCGTGTCATCCAACTGACATGCCACTATTTATGTGACATATTCAAATATTGCCATTCTCTGAGGTTTAATTAACCTGGTCCTACACTGCTTTACTGTGAAGATGTTAAAAGATACAGAATGAATACTTCAGATCCATGGTGAAACAAAATAGAATTCCACATCCTCTATAGGAATGAAAAATGAGACCAATCTACTTTTCACAACTCTCTCATTAAAAGGTCTCATTAGAGAATTACTTTGATCAGTAGTTACACATGCAAAGTTTTTTTTTTTTTCACACTATCATTTTTGTATCCACCTGTCCCACTTTCCAGTGCCCTGTTGTGTTCTGGGGAGGGTCAAGAGTTTACATTAAGGGATCAATGTAAATTCACTTGAAGCACCCCTTGTGTAACGTGGAAATATAGCAATCAAGACAACTGGAGTACAAAGATGGAAAGGGTGCAAGTGGTCTGTCTTATATATAATTAACAAAGCAGCCATTTAGTCCCTATTATTTTCCCTATTAATAATGACCTTTTTATTATTATTATTTGTTTATTTAGCAGAAGCCTTTATCCAAGGTGGCTTACAGAGACTAGAGTGTGTGAAATATACATCAGCTGTAGAGTCACTTACAACAACGTCTTACCCCAAAGACAGCACAAAGAGGTTAAGTGACTTGCTCAAGGTCACACACTGAGTCAGTGAGTGAGCTGGGATTTGAACCAGGCCCTTTTCTTTAACCACTGGACCACATTTTTTCTGGCTATGGACTTTATAATGCAGCTTAAGTACTGTGTAATGGTCTACATTACTATATTGTTGTCAGAAGGCAGGTACCCTGGCCCGCACTTGGAAGCTGGCAGGGGAGAGTGTAGAAATGCAAAACTAGACTCACCCAAATAATTGGCATAGGCTAAACTAGATTGACATCGATGTTGAAGCTTTGGATGAAACTAGACTTGTCCAAATTAATGGCATGGGCGAACCAGATTCACCCAGCATCGATTTTGAAGTGTTGGACTAAACTAAACTCGCCTGGGCTAGTTCCGAAATTCAGTGAAAACTGTTGAAAAAACGTGTTTTGCCCAGTCATCTTTTTCAAGTTCTGGGCCAATCTAGATTTGCCCGATTGGACGCGGCGTAGCCGAAAAAATGGTAACTTCGGGATTCACCGAGAAGACCTTGGCGAAACTAGATTGGCCCAGGCAAAACTAGACTCGCCAGACGACCAGGTTTTGCCCTTAACATATGTAAGGTATAAACCAAGACGGGCTGTGCAGTTCCCATGATATATACCACCCCAGAAGTGGTATATATCATCGGAACCGCACGACCCAAAGTGGTTTAAACCCTTTATAACATGGCTAACTGTCATTTGGGGGCTAAAAAATAATTAAAACACATTTCAAATTAGGACAAAACCAGAAACTTTTATTGTGTATACATCTGCAGTGTACTATAGTCCCAAATTGAATTGAATTGAATTGAATTGAATTTATTGTTCGCTTATTAAAATAATTGCACATGTCAGTTTTGTGAATTTCTGCATCGAAAGTGGCATCTCACTAGAAACTAGAGGAATGAACACACGCTGATGATGGTCAGAGTTTCAAATGACACTGAGAAAGTAAGGGGAAAGCTGCCATGGGTGTTGAAACTTTATCTTCAGGTGAGTTTGTGTAATCGTTATATGCGAGGCACACATATTCAAGTCCGTTTTCATCCTTTCGGATCTCAAAAGATGTTTTTGTTAGTTGTTGGATACCCTTGCATCTCGGTATAGGATCCACAACAGCGCCTGTCCGCCCTTTCCTCTTGGCAGAATCTTTTAGCTACGTAGGTAGCAGGGCACAGTTTCTTTTGGATACTGTGGTTTTAGGTGTACAGCAAACCCAGACTGGTTTGTCAGATGACAGTCACTGTAAGTTCTACGGCAGTCCTCAGCCGGGCCTCAGTCTCATTGCTTGTGGTAATGACTCACTTGCAGCTTGCTTCCTCTTCTTGGGTCCGTTTTCAGGCAGAGTCCCGGAGTTGCAGAGTGACAGCACCTTGTTTAGCATTCAATGTGGAGCGCAAATGTTTAGTTTTGCTTGGCCATTTATAATCTTTTTCACTCTGCTGAGCAGCCACTTTCACGAGATCATTTCTGTACCTCGCCTTTTTAACTCACAGATCTTTGAGATTTGTCTTTTGTCTGCTTACTTTCGTCCAACTGCTTGTTGTTGCAGTTGCAGTTTTCCGAAGACACAGCAGTTTCATTAATTAGTCCAGTTATATCATTAATACACATCCAGGTATTAATATCATATTCAGGGAATATGTCCCACATCATCCCCCCTTTTGTTTGGGAACTTATTTCTGAAGTTCAGGAACGACAACATAAACCCCACATGGACTTCCATTGTAACACAGTCAAATCACATTAACCCTTTTCAATGAAACTTGATGCAATTCTTAGCATTTGCTATATAGATATATGTATACATATCTAAACCCTAACAGTATGTGTATATCACACTAAGGTTATATATGTCCTAAAAGGATAGAAATATAGAAGAAAAATAGAAAGATAGCAGACATTGGTATATATCTGCTTTCATGCTTGTTACCGTGTCTTTTCCTTTACACTGTTGCCTCAGCATTTTCACTCTGACCTGCTGCAATTGCAGGACAACTATTCCCTTCCTGTTCATTACTCTCAGACTTTTCCTTTTTCATTAAATGAATTGTCTTGGATCTCCAATTAACATCCACTAGAGGCAAAACCAGAAATATCACGTCCATGGCTCTCCTTACCACCAGGTATTTTTGGAAAATTAACCCCATTCCTATGACCAAGGCAGTCACTAACCCAGACAATATGATCAGAGTGAATATAACTCCAAGCTCTGTCCTACGGATAACTAAGTTGTCTCGGGGTCCCAGTCTCAAATCTGAGACTTGACGGTCAGTTGGAGTGACGGTAATTTCTACTGGTTGGAGCTCCTTTTGATTCAAGAGCTGCTGTATAGCAGGATCTATTTGAAACTGATGTCCTCTAAAGACATCTAATATTTCAACTTCTGCCTTGTGAAAATCAGTCTCCAAGTAATAAAGGGCTAAATCTCCAATGTGGCTAATCACCCCCATCGACACCGTGAGTAACACAGGGTCTGCTGATAGCTTAATAACTTTAACAGTATCATGCTGGTCATATGACAGTGTGAATTCTTGTTGCGGGGTGCTCACAAGCCACTGAGCATTGGCTATTTCAGCTCAGGCTTTGCGTTTCTCAGTAGTAGCATCTTTCCTCAAACCACACAACATCTGAGCCGTATCCCTAATAAAGGGTTTGCTAGGGCAGAGCCAATGAATGTCCCGAATAGTGCTGCACATTTCTAAGTTAGGCACCAGATAGAGATTAGGACTGCTATCTTGATACACAACCACGGGTGGTGTGACTAACTGCACATGCTTATCACCCTGCCAGAACCCAACGTTCAAGACAGCTTTCAATCGATAGACATTCACAGATTCCACCACCGGCAAATTAACCAAAAAGGCGACTTCTCTAGCCCTCGTATCCACATATATTGGGATGGCACTTCCTAAACTGTACGCTAAATGCACTTGTGTCAACACATGCCTGAATTCACCTATTTCCAAGTATTCAGGACAAGGTCCCACCATGGGAAGGGTGAATTCAAAATCATAAAATGACTCATCCACTACCATGCCTATGTCCGTGTGTGGGGGAAGCCATGTTTCCCTAGCACTTAGATTCTGTATCAGCAAGTAAGACACTCTGCCCTCTATTTCCAAATAAGAGCACCCTCTGACTACTAACCCCAATTCTTGAAACTAAGGATGGCTGGAAAAAAAACTCATTTATTAACTGTTTTCAAGTTGAGTCGAATAGATACAGTATGTCCCCAGTTCTCCCGGGAAAATAGCTTTCCTCCTTATTTACTACCTCACAAGCCAGTGTGATAGTCTGTCCGGATTTCATGCGTCTCGGATTATAGGAAAGTGAATCATGTATGTCTGATCTGAAGTCAATCTGCGCCCCTATTCTTACGAGACAGTCGACTCCAACCACACAGTCTACTGGCAAGCGTCTGACCACATGCACATAATGTGTAAACATCTTATCTCCAATCCCAACACTAATAGCACTAATACCTATGCTGAGGATGGGGTGCCTACTGTAGGGATGTCATTTAACATCTCTCTTTTGTTTACCTGTACCAGCTGTGGGTTACTGTCTTGAATCTGATCAAACAAATACTCACTGACCAGTGTTTTCTCATACTGTGGAGTTACAACAGCACAGCCACTTCAGTGGTTTCTACTTTCACACACGCTCACATCCTGTCGGCTCTCAGGTCAAGAGGGACATGCACTTGCACCAAGCCTTCTTCGGCCCCATGACTGCCGTCAGTCATGTCAGCTACGGATACTGGAGACATTAATTGCCCCTGCGGGGTCTTACTGTTTGTTTTGTTTGTTTGTTTGTTTTTTTTTGAGGGAGGGGGTCTGCTTAAGCTGCTTTTCTATCAGGTCCATGGACTCTGCTCGTATTGAAATCGAGGGCTGTAGGGGACCATCATAAACTACATTCAACACTGACCCTAACTGTTCTGTGTGTGTCTCTCGTGTTCGAAAAGCCAGGTGTATTCGGGTGCTGGTCTTGTGGAGATAGCACTGACAACTCAGGCTCCTCTGTGCGGGTATTGTGGGTATCTCTGGGATATTGAAAACCAGGGGTGCTAGCTGTAGGTTTCGGGGAGGCAGTGCTGTAAACTCAGCCTCCTCGGCATCGGCCTTAGTTCTATCCCACGTTACCATCATCCTCTCGTGTTACAACTCTTCAATTCTATGTTTTAATGCAGTCTTCTCACTGATCAAACCACCATTCACCTCATTATTCCTACGCATTGCTTTGTTAAGCTCTGTGTTACGCAGTTGACACCTATCCAGGCTAATCCTCAGATCATGAATTTCAGCTGCTGTTTAGTCTCTAAGCTTAGCATGCTTTCGCCTCAAACACACAAGAAACCAAACAACCCTGCGGCAATCAATATTTGATAAATGTGGTTTGCGTAAAGATTACTGCTGTGATTTTATATTAGAATTACAACACATACTAAATATTTGAAACGTGTACTAAATACTGTGTTTTTGACCTGAATGGCCTTTCATAGCAAACCTATATATAACTCCCTCTTTCAAAATTATATATATATATATATATATATATATATATATATACACTACCGTTCAAAAGTTTGGGGTCACTTAGAAATTTCCTTGTTTTCCATGAAAACATACATGAAATGAGTTTGAATAGGAAATATAGCAAAATGAATAGGAAATATAGTCATTGACAAGGTTAGAAATAATGATTTTAATTGAAATAATAATTGTGTCCTTCAAACTTTGCTTTATCAAAGAATCCTCCATTTGCAGCAATTACAGCCTTGCAGACCTTTGGCATTCTAGTTGTCAATTTGTTGAGGTAATCTGAAAAGATTTCACCCCATGCTTCCTGAAGCACCTCCCACAAGTTGGATTGGCTTGATGGGCACTTCTTACGTACCATACGGTCAAGCTGCTCCCACAACAGCTCAATAGGGTTGAGATCCGGTGACTGTGCTGGCCACTCCATTATAGACAGAATACCAGCTGACTGCTTCTTCCCTAAATAGTTCTTGCATAGTTTGGAGCTGTGCTTTGGGTCATTGTCCTGTTGTAGGAGGAAATTGGCTCCAATCAAGCGCATCCACAGGGTATGGCATGGCGTTGCAAAATGGAGTGATAGCCTTCCTTCTTCAAGATCCCTTTACCCTGTACAAATCTCCCACTTTACCACCACCAAAGCACCCCCAGACCATCACATTGCCTCCACCATGCTTGACAGATGGCGTCAAGCACTCCTCCAGCATCTTTTCATTTGGTCTGCGTCTCACCTAATGTTCTTCTTTGTGATCCGAACACCTCAAACTTAGATTCGCCTGTCCATAACACTTTTTTCCAATCTTCCTCTGTCCAGTGTCTGTGTTCTTTTGCCCATCTTAATCTTTTCTTTTTATTGGCCAGTCTGAGATATGGCTTTTTCTTTGCAACTCTGCCTAGAAGGCCAGCATCCCGAGTCGCCTCTTCACTGTTGACGTTGAGACTGGTGTTTTAGGGTACTATTTAATGAAGCTGCCAGTTGAGGACCTGTGAGGTGCCTGTTTCTCAAACTAGACACTCTAATGTATTTGTCCTCTTGCTCAGTTGTGCACGGGGCCTCCCTCCTCTTTCTATTCTGGTTAGAGCCAGTTTGCGCTGTTCTGTGAAGGGAGTAGTACACAGCGTTGTACGAGATCTTCAGTTTCTTGGCAATTTCTCGCATGGAATAGCCTTCATTTCTCAGAACAAGAATAGACTGACGAGTTTCAGAAGAAAGTTCTTTGTTTCTGGCCATTTTGAGCCTGTAATCGAACCCACAATTGCTGATGCTCCAGATACTCAACTAGTCTAAAGAAGGCCAGTTTTATTGCTTCTTTAATCAGCACAACAGTTTTCAGCTGTGCTAACATAATTGCAAAAGGGTTTTCTAATGATCAATTAGCCTTTTAAAATGATAAACTTGGATTAGCAAACACAACGTGCCATTGGAACACAGGACTGATGGTTGCTGATAATGGGCCTCTGTAGCCTATGTAGATATTCCATTACAAATCAGCCGTTTCCAGCTACAATAGTCATTTACAACATTAACAATGTCTACACTGTATTTCTGATCAATTTGATGTTATTTTAATGGACAAAAATTTGCTTTTCTTTCGAAAACAAGGAAATTTCTAAGTGACCCCAAACTTTTGAATGGTAGTGTGTATATATATATATATATATATATATATATATATATATATATATATATATATATATATATATAACACTCTGGAAAAAATTAAGAGACCACTGCAAAATTATCAGTTTCTCTGGTTTTACTATTTATAGGTATGTGTTTGGGTAAAATGAACATTTTTGTTTTATTCTATAAACTACTGACAACATTTCTCCCAAATTCCAAATAAAAATATTGTCATTTAGAGCATTTATTTGCAGAAAATGACAACTGGTCAAAATAACAAAAAGATGCAGTGTTGTCAGACCTCGAATAATGCAAAGAAAATAAGTTCATATTCATTTTTAAACAACACAATACTAATGTTTTAACTTAGGAAGAGTTCAGAAATCAATATTTGGTGGAATAACCCTGATTTTCAAGCACAGCTTTCATGCGTCTTGGCATGCTCTCCACCAGTCTTTCACATTGATGTTGGGTGACTTTATGCCACTCCTGGCAAAAATTCAAGCAGCTTGGCTTTGTTTGATGGCTTGTGACCATCCATCTTCCTCTTGATCACATTCCAGAGGTTTTCAATGGGGTTCAGGTCTGGAGATTGGGCTGGCCATGACAGGGTCTTGATCTGGTGGTCCTCCATCCACACCTTGATTGACCTGGCTGTGTGGCATGGAGCATTGTCCTGCTGGAAAAACCAATCCTCAGAGTTGGGGAACATTGTCAGAGCAGAAGGAAGCAAGTTTTCTTCCAGGACAACCTTGTACTTGGCTTGATTCATGCGTCCTTCACAAAGACAAATCTGCCCGATTCCAGCCTTGCTGAAGCACCCCCAGATGAGTCCAATTTTCAGCTTTGCCCAACACCTGGTCGTCTAATGGTTAGACGGAGACCTGAGAGGCCTACAAGCCACAGTGTCTCGCACCCACTGTGAAATGTGGTGGAGGATCGGTGATGATCTGGGGGTGCTTCAGCAAGGCTGGAATCGGGCAGCTTTGGCATGAATCAGCCCAATCTCCAGACCTGAACCCCATTGAAAACCTCTGGAATGTGATCAAGAGGAAGATGGATGGTCACAAGCCATCAAACAAAGCCAAGCTGCTTGAATTTTGCGCCAGGAGTGGCATAAAGTCACCCAACATCAATGTGAAAGACTGGTGGAGAGCATGCCAAGACGCATGAAAGCTGTGCTTGAAAATCAGGGTTATTCCACCAAATATTGATTTCTGAACTCTTCCTAAGTTAAAACATTAGTATTGTGTTGTTTAAAATGAATATGAACTTATTTTCTTTGCATTATTCGAGGTCTGACAACACTGCATCTTTTTGTTATTTTGACCAGTTGTCATTTTCTGCAAATAAATGCTCTAAATGACAATATTTTTATTTGGAATTTGGGAGAAATGTTGTCAGTAGTTTATAGAATAAAACAAAAATGTTCATTTTACCCAAACACATACCTATAAATAGTAAAACCAGAGAAACTGATAATTTTGCAGTGGTCTCTTAATTTTTTCCAGAGCTGTATATATATATATATATATATATATATATATATATATATATATATATATATATATATATATATATATATATATAATTTTGAAAGAAAATACTTCATATGATGTTTCCACCACTGAAGAGTGAAGACGACAACTGCTTAATGAAACACTTCCCAGTGTCTCTCAATTATTCATATTTTATTAAGATCAAGGTAAAAATAAAACTAAATAAAGCTTATGCGTTTCGACATATTGTCTTCATCAGAGTATGTTGAAAAATGGAGTTAATATATTTTTACAATATATACGTGTTCATGCTACCAGGTTTCATTGTATTTATAATGCTAAACCGTGCTTCGCTATATTGTTTAATTATTGCATGTTTTAGTTTACTGAAACCTGCATTAAGCATTTAATACTACGCTAACATTGTTTGGATTATGCATAACATTTATACTGCTATTTGCAATTCAGTTACTGTGGTGCAACATACTGCTAAAGACTATGGCTTACTACTGATACTGTACTTGTATAACTATCACACGTGTAGTGTATGGAAAAGGCAAAGGATTTATATGTTTTAGATTATTTTAAATGTGTCTACCTTTAATTTTAGTGTCTAAATACATATTTCAAAATTACATGAGTCGTCTGAAGCTAGATGTAGCGCATAGTTCAAACAAATATATCAATGAAAAGTAGGCCTAATAATAGCAGAATGGAAAGTAATAACAACCCCATCCCCTTTTTCGTTTCTGAAAGATTTTTTAAATATGAAATATTTATACTGCTGTTTTATACCATGTTAAAGTAACTAGATTTATGAAGAGCAATATTTTCTCCAAGTTCAATATATATACATAGTGCGACCTCTATAGTTCATCATTTGGTACTTTACAAATTTTGGTAATTCACCGTTAGGCCATGTTGACAAAGTGTAAAAGTCATATAAATGTACTTTCCTATGTATGGGCCCTTCACTAATTCACTGTTTTCAATATTGCATTTTTTTTGTATATGTCTATGTAAGTTACCTTGGATGAAGATGTCTGCTAAATAAACAAATAAACAAATAATAATAATGTAATAAGTCAGGTAGCAAAATAAATAGAGAGCACTATATATAGCACAACATGAAACGAATTACCCCTGGAAATGTAGCACAGCTTAGATAAGCTGGTAAAATATTCAGTCTTCTTGGTAAAATATAATGAGCAAACAACAAAGGAGTTTTGTTAGCTTAACATTTACTGAAAACACAATTGCAAACCAGACCCCAGGACAAGCACGAGGCACACCACAAACAAAGCTTGTGCTTGAAGTATCTATGGGACCAATTAGAGATGCCAGTACATTTGCATGTTGGAGTAGATTCATAAATGTGAGGATAGAGAATGTCGTCCTATGAAACTGACAGATGACCAGGCGATTTTAAAGGCTGTAAGCACTTTTGTGACAGATGACCAGGCGATTTTAAAGGCTGTAAGCACTTTTGTGACAGATGACCAGGCGATTTTAAAGGCTGTAAGCACTTTTGTGACAGATGACCAGGCGATTTTAAAGGCTGTAAGCAGTTTTGTGACAGATGACCAGGCGATTTTAAAGGATGTAAGCAGTTTTGTGACAGATGACCAGGCGATTCTAAAGGCTGTAAGCAGTTTTGTGACACATGACCAGGCGATTTTAAAGGCTGTAAGCACTTTTGTGACACATGACCAGGCGATTTTAAAGGCTGTAAGCACTTTTGTGACAGATGACCAGGACATTTTAAAGGCTGTAAGCACTTTTGTGACAGATGACCAGGCGATTTTAAAGGCTGTAAGCAGTTTTGTGACAGATGACCAGGCGATTTTAAAGACTGTAAGCAGTTTTGTGACAGATGACCAGGCGATTCTAAAGGCTGTAAGCAGTTTTGTGACAGATGACCAGGCGATTTTAAAGGATGTAAGCAGTTTTGTGACAGATGACCAGGCGATTTTAAAGACTGTAAGCAGTTTTGTGACAGATGACCAGGCGATTTTAAAGGCTGTAAGCACTTTTGTGACAGATGACCTCAGTTTCCATGCTTGACGATCTCAAGTGCCAAGAGGCTTTCCCGTGGAACCCATGGTGAACATTCTGCGAATGAGGAAGTGCAGACCAAAACTTCCTAAAAATTATAAACATCCAATTTTCAGTTTTTACATATATATATATATATATATATATGGCAGACGAGTATTGCTTTCTTTAAGTTTACTATTCAATTTCAATTTGCTAAATTCACCAAACATTTATCCCAGTGCTGATTTTTTCCCAGATAGAAAGCAAACTGGTAAAACTTTAAATAAGAAATTAAGTGAATTATTCCAAGGGCCCCAATGTACAGCTTGTTTATTATTTGCTAAATTTGTAACAAGCTGCTTCTTTTCCCTTCAGACATAACAAGTGAATAAATGCCTGGTGAATCTAGCCCAATGTCTCTTGATTTGAAATGTTTTCTATTATGTACATGGCTTACAAATAGGCTATGTCATTGCTGATTAAGATTAAGAAAAGATAATAAAGTGTGAGTATGAATCTTAAGTGTGTTGTTATTGGTATCACATATTTTATAAGAACTGTTTGTTGTACATTTGACAAAATATTATGTAAATAAGAAATAATCTATTTCAGTAAATTAATTTAGAATTTTCAATTGGTATATATATATATATATATATATATATATATATATATATATATATATATATATATATATATATATATATTTGTTTATTTAGCAGACGCCTTTATCCAAGGCGACTTACAGAGATTAGGGTGTGTGAACTATGCATCAGCTGCAGAGTCACTTACAACTACGTCTCACCCGAAAGACGGAGCACAAGGAGGTTAAGTGACTTGCTCAGGGTCACACAATGAGTCACTGGCTGAGGTGGGATTTGAACCAGGGACCTCTTGGTTACAAGCTTGGTAATCATATATTCATATATATTCATTGATAATCTTTTCTGTGTATGTGATATATTCATATATGTAGCCTAAAAGTGAGTGAAGGCTTGTTTACAGCCATCCTCGTGTGAAATAAACACAGTGATGCAGGTACATTCAAATGTTTATTTATTTACTTTACATGTATTTATTTTCTATCAGTTTATTATCCATTTGTAAATTCTTAACCATCATTTTCTACCATTTCTCCACTAATAGACAGTTTCCATTGCAATTTTAACAAAGCCTTTGGGTGGGGGTCATTTTAATTCTGTCATGATTACAGGATTTCCGGGTTAATGAGGCTTACTCAGAGCTGCTGATTTTATTAAACTTGCCAAGTATACAAATTAAGAATACATATTATGAGGGGTGTAGTGCAGAGTGTCATACCTCCAGGGGAGCGCAGGTTAGGGTACAGGCATTGGTCTTTGCTGGGGATTACAGAGCTAGTCACATTGGCTTTGGTAATGTGGGTATGTGAGGTAAACCTGGCAGGGACTGTTTCTCATCATATCACTTGAGTGGACCCTACTAGCCAGACACCTGGTGTGTTCAGATGGACACCTGTTGCCCTGACCTTTGTCCTCCAGAAGCCGGTAGCTCGCTGACATGTGCTGTCGAGTCCCTGGGTGTACAGAGGTAATTGGCTTGGTTGTAGGATCGGAGGATGCCCACTGACCTTCAGTTCTCTTGAGCTGTGTGGGGAATTGCTGCGCTGAGGCAATGTAACCGGGCATTGTAAATTGGGGAGAAATTTGTGGGTGAAATAATTGTGCACTCTAAATTTGTAAAAAATTAAAAAAAATGATATAATTAACAGATTAAAAAAAAAACAATAGTATGCAAATTGCAAAGAGTGTAAGGTATTTTTTTTAGCATACTGTATATATTGTGTTGACAATTTTTAGAGAGATTTTGGCTTTTTCCCGGTTCCTGTTTACTGAAAATGTTACAGCAGCGCAAGTCACTTTTTTCTTTTGCTGTTGAGTCTTTGATTTTTAACTTTGACTTTTTTAACTATAACACCAGATCATTGTGTAACATCAACCTGCAAATATTTTTGTAGTATTGTAAACTACATCTAACCAAGCAGATGATACATCACTATAATTTAACACTACTGTAACAATGCAATACCACAGGTCCAGTGTTTGCCTTGAGGTTTTGCATTTACTTACCACAAGGTGGTGCTCAATTCAAACATAAAAAAATACCGATACATTGTCTTAAAAAAATGCCTTGTCTGTATATTTATTTAAAGTTGTTGTATGTCTTTGTTTGTACACTAAACATAGAGACATAGCAATTTGCCAATTTTCTGTTACAAACAGTAATTCCAGTGTACTTTGTACAGGTAACAATGTTTACACCATGGTTACAGGATACTTGGAAAGCAAGTGTTATTGTAGTATAGACTGTAGTATTGTCCCAACATTGTTGTTTTTTATCATCTAAAATTAATGCAGTCAATTTGTGGGTGCTCAGTTCTAAGGGGTAAGTGCAACTATATGAGCCATTGGAAGTGTACCACAGTGATAGCATTTTCATACTTTGACATATCAATGTAATCACAATTGTATGAACCAATACTGAAGTGTAACCTTTGCAGTGCCTTTAGTACCACATCTATAGCATATGAAGTGCTATTATAATAGGGCCACTATCCAATATGTGCTGGCTTACTGCTAATACCCGGGCATGCTAATGGTTTTGATAGGATTTCTTCAGGGTTAATACACTGATTATAATCGCATCCCAGTATATCTAAAGATATACAGTTCAACTTTACAGGTGTGATGACACCACAGAAAGTAAAGGAGAGGAAAATATTTGTTTAAAAGACCTTTCACGCTTTTTCCACAAGGTGGCAGCAATAAAACACAAACTACATTTAGCTTGTAATGCAATTTGTTTTCCCCACCACAAGCCTATTTGCATCTTTCACAAGATCGTAAAACATTTATAAACATGTCTCTGCCCTTATCTTTAAAAACAGACAGTTACAGAATACTTAGGCCCCTGTACAGAGAAACACAAATATAACCACAGCTCTGTCATACTGTAACTACAAATATCATCTTTTTGTAATCTGCCAGGATAATTTTATAAGGTTTATACATGTAAAGGTGGTAGTATTAAAATAGCGCCCACTATCTTAACATTTCCACATAAATTCATGTAGCCCTGACATATTTCGCAGTGACTGATAGTGGAATTGACTTCCCCACTTACTTATGTAGGGATTCCATGTCTGTATATCGTACGATTTGCCTTCGCACAGTTCAACCTCCAACCACTGAATGAAACTGACACCAACCTGTACTTTCAAAAGGCCTGTCTCTCCTTTAGATGAAACTGACACAGACCGGAACTTTCAAAATAGCTGTCTATTTAATTTAATATAATACTACTAGTAATAAAAACATGTAATATTTTAACAATTTTTAGTAGTTCTGGAACATAATATAATTTGGTAGAACTGAGCTCAGCTATGAATTAAATTCAGATTCTGAATTTTGAAACGGCAGGGTCATTTGTGCTATATGCATTTTGTTTATTGCTTGTCTGCAAGATGTACTTCTGGTTGTGTGGCTTATTTTGTTGAACATCATGGCCTAAATTTTGCTTTGTTGAGTTTGTGTGTGAATGTTTGTGTGCAAGTTGCTTTTTTTCAGCTTGAAGCTAGTGTCTTGGGATATCTCGTTTCTTATTAGAGTGGCTGGCAGGTGAAATCCTGAGGCAGTTTTTTACCTGCAATGCAGCGCAGCACACATCATGCCTCCATGCCTAGTCATGTCTCTCATAAAGCTACTGCAGTAAAAATGTTCCACACCAAAAATGCCTTTCACACTGTGGCTGAAATCAGCAGTTATAGAGAGTGTATAGTCATTCAAATACAATTAGGACAAACAAACCTGCAAAACTTACCATGGGCTATTTTAATGAAGACCTATCTATGACATGTGCCTCCACCTACATGTGTGGGGGATTCCAATGTCCACTTTCTTTCCATAAACCAATGGCCAGCTCATGGGACTAAACTGAACAGAATATGATGGGGAAATCAAATAACATTACAGCGCCTGTATTATCGATTATTGTCTTTGGAGCATGGCCGCAGGTTCAGCAGAAAAATTCCTATTTTAAACATGCAAAGGTTTTCGAAACAGAAAATGAAATTATTCTTCTTGAACACATTGGATTTTTTTTGTTCTGTAAGGAGTAAACTGTTTTTATTAGTGAATAAACCTTTCTACTATATTATGCTACAGAAAATAAGTAACAAAGTTGGTGTAAAAAGTAAATGGTTACAGTATATTTTGTTTTACATAACTTGTTTTTTACACTGTATTCAGAGGACAAAGAAATTCTTGACTTTTCAATTTGATTCATATCTCTAAAATAAGCTTCCTTGCACCTCTCAGGATTCACTAGACCTTTTGTTGCTTAAAACATACTAGTGCTATTTACTCATGAAATATGCTTTGAGCAGTTGATTTGAGCATATTTGTAAAAGATTGAATGGCAGTTGGAATTTCTTGGTCTTTAGCAAGAAACTTTTCCATAATTTCTTGTGTTTCCTGGTCTTAAATTCCTCACTGCCTGGTTCTCTCATGAGTTCTTCTCTTTGTGCCAGTGTTCTCCTAATATCCCCAATCATTTTTATTTTCACAATGGATTGTAATGAGCCACGGACAGTTATTTTGTCAAGAGGCCTTTGTAACACAAGTGAAACAGATAGCAAGCCACCTATCCCATTGAAATGACTTAGTGTATCTAGGCTTTTATACAAAGCTGTTTATAATTCCAGAAAGGTACTGGAAGTTATTTTAGGAACACAGCAGAAGAATAGTAAGGTCTAATAGATGTCACATGTATTGTTTTAACTTAAATAGATGTACTTTTTTATGAATATCAAGCTTTATTTAACCCATTGTAAAAGGATGGTTTTACATATATAGAGGCTGTGGGTACTTTTTCAGGATGTTTTATTGAAAGTAAATGTGTTTACAGATTTAGACTGTAGCTCTATGATGTTTTGACAATAGCAGCTTGCATAACACACTAAAAATGAAAAAAAAAAACCTCAGACTGCTTTATATCAAGCTACTACTTGTGGAGCATGGAAAAGAGTATTTTATTACTCTGCAGCACTGGAAGCTCTGCAGCTAGCATAGGCAGTATACAAATTATAGGAAAATGAAACAGTAGTCTAAAATAAAAGTACTTATTAATGTTGTACCACACAAATACTATTTGTTATACAGTATATTTTCTAAGCCCATTCATTTTATTTGATTTATTTATTTTCTAATCATTTTTATTTATCCATTTATTTTACTGGAATACTACCTTCCATAACCAAAATTATGTTACACCATTAAAACGAAACGAAACAAAAGTTTAAGCTTTGTAAATAGGGCCTTTTGTCTTGATCGTGAGCCTCAATTTTTTCTAGGGCAGGTGAATGCCTAATTAATCATGAGTCCCTCTAGATAAGAAAGGGCATATTATGTATTCTGTCAGAGCAGAAAATATTGAGCTTCTGAGAAAATACTCGGTACAGAATCAGGGCATGTAAGCTGGGCACCAGGTAGAATCTGCTGCATTTTAAAGCTGAGGAATCTAACATAGTCTCCAAGGATTAACCAACACTGTCTTGTTTATAGTTATTTTACATCTTACCTGCAATACTGCTAAAGTCAGAAAATAAATGTATTTATGACTTATCACTCATGAAAAATAGAAAAAGATCCCTTGTGTTTGAAGAAGAAATGTTTATAAACTACAGGAACATTCGCAATTTAACATAAGCAATACATTTCTAACAATAGTTAATGTTTAAGGACATTGTACTTTTTAGTGCCAGTAAAGTATTGTTATTGGCCCAAATCAGTGGGGAATTCCATTGATCCAGCATCCCCAGTAGTTCATCTATTAAGGACATTGCAAGAGTCATGTGATTGGGAGAGATATTGTGAAAATCCTGCAATTGCGAAATCCAGGTGGAGTGAAATTTATTACCGGGCTTGTAAAACATCCAGGTGGAGTGAAATGCATTACCAGGCTTGTAAAATATCCAGGTGGAGTGAAATGCATTACCGGGCTTGTAAAATATCCAGGTGGAGTAAAATGCATTACCAGGCTTGTAAAATATCCAGGTGGAGTGAAATGCATTACAGGGCTTGTAAAATATCCAGGTGGAGTGAAATGCATTACCGGGCTTGTAAAATATCCAGGTGAAGTGAAATGCATTACCGGGCTTGTAAAATATCCAGGTGGAGTGAAATGTTTTGAAATATTAATAGCTTAGTGTGTTATGGAATTGGACTTCTGAAGGCATTTAATAGGAATACAGAAAGAACTGCCTAGGGGCCAATTTTGAAATCCTACACAATTTATATTAAACAGAGTGGACTGTATAGAGTTTTTTTTAACCGATTTGGCAAATAGAAATAACCTAAAACTGATGAAAGAGAGTTATTTAATTATAAAGCTAAATGACACACAATCCCAAGTCAGTGTTATAGATTTCACACATACAGCGATGGCCAAAAGTCATTTTAGGATTGAGACATTATATATATATATATATATATATATATATATATATATATATATATATATATATATATATATATATATATATATATATATATATATACAGTGCCTATAGAAAGTCTACACCCCCTTGAACTTTTTTCACATTTTGTTGTGTCAATGTATTTAATGAGGATTTTTTTCCACTTATCTACACACCATACTCCACACTGTTAAGGGGAAAAAAAGTTTTTATTGAGAAAAAAATTATATATTAAAAATACAAAACTGACAGATCATAATTAAGTAATGTTAAAACTTTACAATGCATTAGTAAGACCTCACCTAGAATATTGTGTTCAGTTCTGGTCACCTCATTACAAAAAGGATATTGCTGCTCTAGAAAGAGTGCAAAGACGAGCAAACAGAATTATCCCAGGTTTAAAAGGCATGTCATATGCAGACAGGCTAAAAGAATTGAATCTTTTCAGTCTTGAACAAAGAAGAGTACGCGGTGATCTGATTCAAGCATTCAAAATCCTAAAAGGTATAGACAATGTCGACCCAGGGGACTTTTTTGACCTAAAAAAAGAAACAAGGACCAGGGGTCACAAATGGAGATTAGATAAAGGGGCATTCAAAAGAAGAAGATAGGAGGCACTTTTTTACACAGAGAATTGTGAGGGTCTGGAACCAACTCCCCAGTAATGTTGTTGAAGCTGACACCCTGGGATCCTTCAAGAAGCTGCTTGTTGAGATTCTGGGATCAATAAGCTATGAACAACAAAACGAGCAAGATGGGCTGAATTGCCTCCTCTCGTTTGTAAACTTTCTTATGTTCTTATGTTCTAATTGGATAAGTCTCCACCCCCCTGAGTTAATACTTGGTGGAAGCACATTTGGCTGCAATTACAGCTGTGAGTCTGTTGGGATAGATCTCTACCAACTTTGCACACCTAGATTTGGCAATATTTTACCATTCTTCTTTACAAAACTGTTCAAGCTCTGTCAAGTTCCTTGGGGAGCGTTGATGGACAGCTATCTTCAAGTCATGCCACAAATTTTCGATTGGATTTAGGTCGGGGCTCTGACTGGGCCACTCAAGGACATTTATCTTTTAGTTCCTTAGCCACTCCAGTGTAGCTTTGGCTGTGTGTTTTGAGTCGTTGTCATGCTGAAAGGTGAACTTCTGTCCCAGTTTCAGCTTTCTTGCAGAGGGCAGCAGGTTTTCCTCAAGGACTTCTCTGTACTTTGCTCCATTCATTTTCCCTTCTATCCTGACAAGTGCCCCAGTCCCTGCCGATGAGAAACATCCCCATAACATGATGCTGCCACCACCATGCTTCACAGTAGGGATGGTGTTCTTTGGGTTATGCGCTCTGTTGGGTTTGTGCCAAACATAACGCTTTGTATTTAGGCCAAAACGTTCAATTTTAGTTTCATCAAACCACAAAACTTTTTGCCACATGGCTACAGAATCTCCTGAGTGTTCCTGGAAGCCTCATGACTGTGTGTTTAACCAGGGTCGTGAGCGCAACCAAGGACCACTGTGTGTTTAACCGGGATCCTTGGTATTTAGCAAAGGGATTTAATTTAGTGGCTTTTAATCCCACCCCAGTTTATGTAATTGTGTGTCAGGGAGAAGGTTCCTTCTTTTAGTGGAGGTAGTGCTCGTCTGCCTGAAGGCCAACTTCTATTTTCTAGTTGTTTTTGAAGCTGTGTTTTATTTTATCATTTTTGTATGTATCATTTTTAATGTACACTTGTGTATATGTCCTCACTTACAGGGCTACTATTGCTAATACCCTAGTGGTGGCCACCTACCACTGCACCTGCCGATAACCTGTCCATAAAACCTGGACGCCTGAGCAGCGTTTTCAGCGTCAACCTCTGTCTCTCGTTTCTCAGTCGATTGAACACCCCTGTTAAACACTGTATTTTATTTTTTTTCACAAGCCATCCAACTAGTGAAGTGACTGATAAAATCCAAGGTGAAGTTCCGCCTACCATTTCATAATCATGGGGAAAGCATGGTACAGCAAAATTACCATGCAAATTCACCCAGTTAGGCTTTTGTAAGGGATATAGAATGGTCATTATTCACAGAGCTCTGAATGCTGGTAGATATTTTTCATTAATAAAAGAGTAAATTCAATTTTCTAGCTTGGTAATGGAAAGGGAAAATGAGGATGTAAACTTTTTTGCCCATATGAAACCTTATATCTATATATAATATGAACGTATTATGTCTGCAGCAATATTAACACCATTGTAAATGAAATGGTTAAGAAATTGAAATTAGGTCATGGTGGAATGTGTATATGGGTTTTTAAATTTTATTTTAATTGGAGCACTTGGTTGGCCCAAAGAGAGATACTTCGTGCCATGTACTTTTTAGAAACATTTCATTTCTTACCTGCTTAAAGGGGTGCTTTTTTAATATTTAGCTGTCTTTGTCTATCTGTGCTGCCTTTTCAAGATATCTTATAGGGCCATTTCATTGCAGCAGTGTCTTCTGGGTCAAAGCTTGTTACTGACTGAATGCATGCCAGCTGGTTGGTTGTCACTAAAGAGCTCTTTGAAGGAGGTGAAGGGGTGGAGACATTTTCATCCTCCAGGTGAAATGACCAAACAAGTCATGCTCTTGTAAGAGATTTCTTCAACCCAGTGTAATACCATGTGTCATGTTTTAAAATTAACTGCATTTTTACTATAATGTGTTTTTTCAAAATTGGACATTTGAGACCTATATAACAAACAGAGTGCACAGATTTATATAATTTATAGAATTATTTCACTGAGGCATTAACACATTATTTTTTGTAAATCCCAAATAAAGAAATGTAGTTGTTTTGATCCATTGAAAACAGTTTTATTTAAACATTAAAAATATCTATTTCTGTTTGGATAAATTGAATAGACATATTAGTGTTTACTATCAAGGCCTTATCTTTGCACCCTGAATAGCTTTTTGACAAAGACAATTATTACATAAATTATGTATTAATTAATTGCAAATTGCAGGTCACGAAAGGGCACCACCATCCTGAGGGCTAATCCGTTAGCATAATGAATTAATGAGACAGATAATTACTTTCTGGTCGTAAGTGGAGAGTCATTTTGCAGGTAATCCACAGCTGTTTTCCATTTTACTTGTTTTTTTGCTATCGCTCATTACATTGTTCATATGGTTCTGTTCATCTTTTTACTTTTTTTTATTTTTATTTTTTTACAAAATATTAAATTGCTGCTTCCAAGTAGGCCTATTGGTAACTGAAGTAATATGCATCTCTTCTGAGCAAATGCTGAAACCTAGTTTATGGAGGCCTTTATTCCAACAAAATGATGTGGCTGACAGACACTAACGCATGCTTCAAAGTTTGCCCTGAGCAAAGTTTTTAGTTGCCAGCTGTTGTCCTCTCTCTTTCTGAGAAATATGCAAAAAAATAAACCCCAAAAAAACCTATGTACTGTGCAATGTGTATTTCCGATCTTTAAATTATTTAAATGTCTTTTGTAAGCTTATTGAAATCAAGATCAATGGAAGAAAATATATCAATTTTTTTATGTGACTTCATCTGACACACAAACAAAATTGATCAAAATGGTGGTGGATCTAAGTAACGCAGTCCTTTTAAATAATTTGTATAACCTTTGGACGCACATTTTAATTATCTCAGTGGCAGTATTTAGATCCACAGTTGTTTTGAATACTGAAAGTAAAAAAAATTGACCCCTCCTACATGCAGTGTCTTAAAATGGTTTTGATGTACTGTAGTTGGCTGGTTCAGCACCCTGGAGAGTGACATTGAGGATCCTGCTTGCTCAGTTTCAGCACCACTTACAAATGTACATCCTAGTGGAACTGCACCCAAGTCTATATCACTGTCTCATCCTGTCTGCTCATGGAATGCAGCGAAACATCCTAGATGCAAGGACCTCCCCACTAAACACACAGAACCCACCCCCCACCCCCAAGACCTACGTCCCATGCTGTCAGATTACAGTTAAATAAATGTAGGGCCCTTCACGATTCATAATTGTTTACTCTGTTTGCTTGTTTAAAATGTGTGGTAAGTTTTGCCTGAACAAAACTGAAAGTAGGGTATCATTAATAAATAAATAAATAAATAAATAAATGTCACCGAGGGACATGCGTGGCTGTGTCATGCATGCCCCCGTCCCAAGTATGGAGTATGTTCCCTCTTCTTTCTATTTTGTTTGCTTTATAAAAATAAGAAATAATTCACTACTATAGTTATACTTTTAGAACAGAAAATAGTACACTGAAAACAAGTTAATTACAAAGCTACAGTATCCACAATGCTACATACAGTACAGCTCTTTATTTTGGTAACATTTCAAATGTGGAAAGGTGCTTTTTTCTTTCAAAAACAGAAAATATATATTGATCAAAATTAAATATTACATATCTGCATTAAAATGGAAGCTCTCAGCATTACAAAAACCTAGAATTTACACTTTTAAAAAAAATCTATGTTTTAACATTTATTATGGTCTGCAAGAATGGAGGAAATCAACACCACTGGAAAGCATGTTTGCTTGTGTGTTCATTGTCATTTAACAATACCTTGCAGTCTCTCTTAAAGAATGGGGTAGTTATTTTCTAATTACATTTAGTACTGGCAACACATATTTACTGTATATATCGGGCTGAGGACACAAGAGCAGGTACATTTTCAAAAGTGTCTCGATTAATTAAATACACTTTGATATTCATTACATTTTTCTAGACAGCTGTTGAAAATATTTAACTTTATTTTCATTATTCAAACATTAGAAAAAAGAACTCACGTATCAACGTGTTGTGAATAGTGTTCATTGCATAGTATTACTGTAAATAGATCATATTCAATGATCTCTGTATACATGTGTTTGTCAAAAAAAGTGAAAATACACAAGAATAAACTAGAAAAAAAGCATTGCTAAAAAAAATATTTAGCATTGCTAAATAGTTTATTTCATTTTTAATTGTCGCATTCACTTATTCTCACCAACTGTAGGGGCAGTAAAACTAACGTTGATGGGTTTCCATTTTACTCAATACACAAATGATACAGATTTTAAAAAAAAGACACCAATATTCCAGGTCGTGTCTCATACTTTACATGTATTCTTTAAAAGTATAGTACTGTATTTGAATAATAATAATAATAATAATAATAATAATAATAATAATAATAATAATAATAATAATAATAATACTATTTCGACTATTACCGAGGAATTCAAAGGGAAGTTTGTAACAAACTGCTGATACCGTATTTTTCGACATGCCAAGCAATGTCACACAAATGGGGAGAAAACATGTGTGAATAATGAGCAGCAGCACGTAGCTGTAATGCTCTGTGTGAGAGCAGACGGCCGCAAACTCTATATGTGTTGTTGAGGTTGTTTCTTTGCAAATGCATATTCATTTGACGTTTTATTTTGTACTCAAATTGAGGATGGGAAATTTGAGCTACGTCTTAGATTCATGGGTGTCGTAAATTCGAAGGAATACGGTACTTTAAGAGGCAAGGTATGGAGGAGCGTGACGTCACGGCAGTGTGCGCATTGAGTGACATTTCGATGTAACCTGCTCACAGCATTAGAGAGGCGTGTGTCCGGAGATCCTAGTATTACGCTAAAGGCATCGGAAAGAGGGAACCCTCGCACCGCAACACACAGAAAAAATAAGAATTACACAGAACCAGAGCGAAGTAATGTCTGTCGCAGGACTGAAGAAACAATTCCACAAAGCTACTCAGGTTTGTCAAAATACACCGCCGTACTTGCTGTGCTTGTTTTGGTTGCGATATGCAGAATATGCAGCAGGCATTACTAGATCTGTTTCACTTTGATCTTGTACCTTGACATGATACATACCCGTCACATACAGTATGTGCCATATTATTCCATGGTCACAAAAACGGATACTTATCTGGTTGGATAATTAGTTGTGTTGTTGTTATTATTATTATTATTATTATTATTATTATTATTATTATTATTATTATTATTATTATTATTATTATTATTATACCTATTTATAGCTTATTTTGTTGCACATTTTCCATATCTTCATCTTGAGTTCTGTAACAAATTTTATGACGGTGTAAAACAATGTAAGAATGGTTGCCTTGGGATATGTGATACACTAGTATGTTTTCCAAGCGAAAGGAAACCAGTACTTTATATTACATGTTTACCATATAGAACGGCATATTACTATATCGCTGCAATTGTGCCAATAATAATAATAATAATAATAATAATAATAATAATAATAATAATAATAATAATAATAATAGAGGGATTATAAATGTAAGTTATTTGCATGTTAAGGTATTTCGCAAAAAAATCTGAATGTAAAATGTAAGTTTACGGTCTCGAGGACAGATGAGGTGGTTTCTCATTGTCTCTTGTCGCTAACATCATCACAGAAAAAAAAAAGAAAAAAAACTGCTGGTGTACCCTTCAGATGACATTCCATAGCAGATAGTTGCAATGAATGCATCCTTATGATTACATTTGCCCCAATATTCTAAATGAAAATAAACGCGAAGCCGCCGATTATTTATAAACTGCCCGATGCTTAATAACTCATTGTAACCACTTTAGCTTCTGCTGGTTTAGCCTTTCTGTCGTTATCCTCCGACAGTTATTTAATTTCAGCAGGCTATGGTTATTGCCCACAAACCCGCTTATGTTGTGTTGTATGTTTTTTTTTGTTAGTGTGTGTTTTTGTTGTTCATTTGTTTAATCCGAATTTGCATGAAATGTTTTACAATTGTTGAGGAAGCATTTTTGAGGAAGCAGCATTTTGGACCGTCGCTTGTTTAAATTCACAATTAGCAGATGCAATGCTATCTTCGCCATACAGGTCACACCTCGTGCGTGACACTTCTGAGGACGATATAACATGGTTTAAAGTGGTGTTGCTGGCTATAGTTTATGACATATTTTTGTTGTGTTTCTTAATTATTAAAAACAAAAGCTGCATTCTATATTGTTACATATCATACAGATTATTGTTTTCTACAGGCTTCCCCTATTAACACGATTATGCTTTATTATTTAATACTAGGCAATGACAAACACCATGTTCCTTTGCAACAACAAGGAGAAAAAATATGTTTTTTAAGAACATGTCAAAAAAACTTTTAAAAAAAAACATAAATAATTGATACAGTATACCATATAATGGTAAACGCTAGCTAGAAGGTTAGCCATAAGCCTCTTTCACACTGGCATGAGGATCGGTTACACGATTTCACCCTGCTTTTTGAAGAAGCAAGGTTGACCTGGGTGACAGAAGCAAGTACACAATGCCCTGGAAGCAGCAACGTTCACATGACCACCCTTTCATCTGTTCAGGCTTTCAAGATGGCGTGCTTGTTATGGATGCTTCCATCCATACTTCAGGTGTTGATTAAAGCAAATGTTTCGTTGTCCCTGCTGCAATCTGGCTCACAGTGTGTCTCAATCAACAGAAACGGCTAAACAGAAAAAACAGACGTTCCTTCCTGGTGAAACCTTCACGCAGGCGTGGCTGCTTGTTACTTCGACCGCTTACGAACACCCATCATGCATGGGGGCTTAGGTCGGCCAGGGTGTCCTAAGCTCACCGTGCACCAGCGACCCCTGTAGTCTGGCTGGGCGCCTGCGGGCTTGCCTGTAAGCTGCCCAGAGCTGCGTTGTCCTCCAACTGGGTTGGCTGCATGGTGGGCCTGCAGAGTGAAAAGAAGCAGTCGGCTGACAGCACACGCTTCGGAGGACAGAGTGTATTCGTCTTCGCCGCTCCCGAGTCAGCGCAGTCATACAAACTGTATCAGATGCATTGATAGCATAGGAGGTTAACTGTATAAATTAGTTTGTTTTTAATATGGTCCAAAAATCCTGGTTTAGAGAGAATTAGTATCCAACAGCGACCTTAACACCAAGAAGTACTTGGCTGCATACACCAAATATAGTAACACACACTAATTAGATTTTTCATTATATTTGTCATTATAAATAATAAATTACCATTAAGTATTATGTTGGAGCATAGACGGGAACCCAATTAGTCCAACTCATTTTCACATTTCAGTGGTGGATTGCTCCTTCCCTGTTCTCTGCGTGTATTAATGAAGCCGGTTGCATAGAGACGTCCGAGACGGGAGAATGCCATTAGAAATTTTCAGATGAGGAATTAATTAGCTGGGCAGCAACCCTGACATTTTGTAAACTTTGCTACCATTGATCACCAAAAAATCCCTGCTATAACATGGTTTTTGGTTTTATCTGATAAAAAACGATAAAACGCCTTTGATACAAAAAAAATGAAATCGGTGTATAGCCTGTAAACACCGAAATCACTGGAAATGGTTACTCAAGTCACGTTGACTTCACCCCTTTCCCATAAAAAAAACCTACTACTACAAAAAACAACCTTTCCCAGTACAGCTGGGTAATGTCCCTGACTTGTACCTATCACACAAAGAGCGTCACATCCAGCATCCAGCGTAAGATTTTAGAATACTGTTCAGAGGCTTTTACACTGGCCGCATCGCACAAAACAGACAGCGTCTAAAATAGACTGTGTTCCTACTTCTCTGTGTGCATCTGGTGTAAATGTACTTATTTAACCAATACAGCGTATATGTATATCTGTCCAAGAAACGGGGATCAGAAAGCTCTGAAAAAAAGACAAGAAAGCAGATAAACCTCTTGTTTATCTGCAGTTTGCAGGAAATAAAAAAGATGTTCAACGGCAGTCTGAAGTATTTTGTTTAGCGATATTTAGTTTTGGAGAAAGTGAGTATGTATTTTCAACAGACTACTTGGGTACACTGCATTGTGTGAAAAAAAGTTTCAAGAAATATAATGTAAGTGGGCGCAAGCAAGCGATGTACCGGTATGTATATGAAGAGCACAACTGGGAGTTTACAGTAACTGTTCTGTGTTCAGAATTTCAACAGCCGGTTAAACAAGTAGAAAGTAAGTTTTCAAACAGTTTTATAATTAATTATCTAAAAATCAAGTCATTGTTGTGCGTGCATGTCTGTGTGTCAGATTGGAAGGCACTTAACTTTCAACAGTGAAGACTTACAGTCAAGAAAGACTGCTGTACACACTCAAAATGGCAGGCTAACCAATGTATGTACACTAAATCATAACATTCCCATTTGTATTTAATTTTTTTTCTGCAAAAGACACAGAACTGTATGATTTCATTTTCATGAGATAGTATTTTATTTAAATTACAGTACTTAGTGCTGAAAGACACAAACATATAATTATGCACTTTAAGGGAAATGTTGAGTTCATGACAGGGCTTCAGATTGATTGACGTCTTTGACATGATGCGTTTCGTGTGATAAGACCTTAACCGAAAACAATAATTTCATAGCATATAAAAAGCAAAAGCACTGAAAAAAAAAGTTTTACATAAAATTCAAAAATAGCTTAAAATAAGCACCCAAAAATAAAAACAGAAAAACAGAAGCCCTATTTATAAATTAAAAAAAAAAAAAAAAATCTGGAAAAAAATTGTTTTTAGTTTTCTACTGTAGGGGTGGGGGTGTTTTAAATATGTCCCAAATTAGTTAAAATTCAGTAGTAACTTACTGAAATAGCTGATCCTATCAGGACAGGTTTACCTTGTTTTGACTGATTTTACTGTTATACTGCTGTTGACTTGGTTGAATAAACTCTGTGCTGGTTTTAGGGTTGGGCTGAAACAGGAAATCTACTGAATCTGTGCACCTGTTGTTTGGTCGTATGTTAGCTGTAGAAAGCAGCCACTGGAAGGCAATGTACTGATTGGTGTGCGATGAATAGTTGTTATTGGTCTCTATAGTTCAAAGTTTCTTGCAATAGAGGGCATGTTGTTATCTGTGCAAGCGCACAGGCTGGGAAGAACACCCAATTTGTCAGGTCTTCAGGGGTCAGTGCACTAATATAGTGAATTCTCTCTCCATCTCTCACTGTTTCCTTAACCCATTGTCGCTTCTGAGTGGCTTTTTGACCCCAGAAAGCAACCTAAAATATAACAATAACAACCCCAAGACTGTTTGTAAGGCCTATTTAGAATAGCTACTGAAGGGAACCCTTCTTTTTATTGCACCTGGGGATAATATATTTTTATTTCACCTGGGGATAATAAAATAATTCATTATTATTATTAGCAACAACTTATGAGTATCAATAATGCAGCAATAAATAAATCAACATGCACAAAAGGCAGCAAACACCATTAACACTGTTAATCAATTGCTTTGTTTTACCAGTTAGTAATAGGAGTCTTTCTGTAACTTGTATCACATACAGTTGGATACATTATGTTGCTCATAATCCCCAGTTTCTTCCATAAAACAACTGACTGACTGTTTCTTTAGTTACAAAAAACAATATTATCACCCACAAATGTAGGAAACACCCATAACTTGTTCTACTTAATCTGGAATGACCCTATTGTAAAGGAAAAGGTCACACTAGTTTCAGTTGGAGTACTGTACTGTATTTGAAAATATGTATTGATTTTTCAAAGTATTACAGCAATCCTTCAAATATATTTTAAAGTGTTTTCTTCTGTTCACTCACTTTGCATTTAGTTAATTGATAAATATAATCTATTAACATGTCTATTTTTGAAAGCATTCTTACTTTACAGCATTTTTTCACACCTGCCTAAAACTTTTGCACAGTACTGTATATTTTACTACCCACAAAATAAATACATGTTCACATAGTAACTGTTCCAATGAGAGTGACTAAAACAGATCTAGTATTTTTTTTTTAATGAATGCATTAAGCCCCTCTCTACTAACAATGGTATCAGGGGGGTACATGGCAGGCTTTCAAACCCAAAACAAAACAATCACAATCATCTACAATCCACATTCTGTGCACGAAAGTTTGCTCTTCAAAAGCAGAGAATGTGGTGAGTGCTGGTGCTGTGAGGTGAGGGACTGGCTCCGGAGTTGCAGCCCCTGGCTCCTTGTTCCTCCTCTGCAACACAACAAACAAACACGTAATCCAAAATAAACAAACAAAGCTCTGGCCGTCAGTTAAGTTTTCAGCGCAAGGGGCTGTACTCACATAGCTGTGTTCCCTTTGTACTGCCCAACTCCTCCCCTAAATCAGCCAGGCGCCCCGGTGTAACCAATCGCTGCCTGGCCCGCAGCTGATCGCATGGGAATCGTTTCGAGTATGTGCAGCTATGCACTTCATCCCAAAACTTCCTGTTTCCGCCCACCGTCGAGTTGACCCGTCTATGGGGAAGTGTACTACCAACCTTACACAGCGCCCTTTCTGGTCGGGAGGGAGATTTACAATGTCATTGTGTGAATTGTTGACTGATGAGCGCTACAAACTTTGCACTGGAGCAAGTGCTGTTTTGGTTTTGAATGGATTTGAATGAATTAATGAATCTGCTTTGCTTAGTGTTTAAATACGGAGAAACCCCAAGCTTGTTGTATACTGCTTCAGTACAATGGGATTGAAATACAAATCCTATGTTTGTTTGTTTTTTTAAGTGGTGTGACAAGGTAGCGGCCGGAAGGTGACCCAGAAACCCGGAAACTGCAGTACAAAGTGCCAACGCGCACTTTAACAAACAAAATAAAACAAAAATACAGGAACAAATAAACAGGCTCACAGGCCTAAGCAAAAAGGTTTAAACAAAATACAAACTCATAGGCTGGGGATTCGCCTTCACTACTAACAGAAACTGCAGGCTACAAAGCCACAGTGATACCACTCACCAGCTCCTCTCCCTAATGGAGTCCTGTGCGCTCCTTTTATAGGATGTGGCTGCTCCCAATTAACACCAATCATTCTATCAGGAACAGCCACATTCTCAAATGTTTTTGGCAGGGACAAGAATTAACCCCATCCCTGCCACCGCCACCAAAACACACACAACACACCAACACTATTTACATGCAAGCTCTTGTTCTTCCACAAATGGGTAGAGTGCAGTATGTGCAATTATTATGCAATTGTGCAATTAATTATTACACAATAGTAGGGCAGTGTAAATATATATTTATTTATTTTATCTTATTGTATTTTTATAGAGGACATGGGCAGTATTTACTGTAAATAGGCAGTTGATTAAAAGGAGTGGGGGACTGTATGTTACCGTTACTGCCGCTAATGAGAAATTATGGGAACTAAATTATTTTTCTGTGCAAGGTCTGTTTGTCAAAATGCAAAAAAAAAAAAAAAATCAGACAATGTTTAATAAAAAATATGTATGTAATTAAAACATGATGTATACTATACTATTATTAATATACATGTATTTGATTGATTTATTAATGTGTATCTGTAATAACGACATTTGTAAAAAATAATACTTAAAATTATAAAAAAATAAAAACAATTTCACAAGGCTCTAATAATGTGATTGTTTTGGACACTTTGTATCATCTGGCAGTCAGAATGCAAGCAACGTGCCTTTTTCTGCCTTCCACAGCGTCCTTTTAGTCAAAATAATATACCCTCAGTTTTCCATGCAATCCAAATGTGTATTCATAATTCATAGGTGACTTTTAAATTCACCTGTCTCTTAAACATAAAACTCATAGACAAACAAACAAACACTTAACATTCATTCATGAAAATATTTTTAATAAAATATTCCCGGGCACATATCTCAGTTTTGTTCAGTTTTATCCCTATCTCTACCGGTCTTGCTTTACTTTGTCTTTTTCTTCACTCCCCTCAGTTCTTTCATTTCCCGTCTGTCCTTGTTCTCTCCCAATACGTTCCATAACTCTTGATAGGCGACCTGAGTCTTTTTCAAATCGCTTTCTACTGTGACTGTTTCTTTACCCATGTCCTGCAGCTGCCTTAACTGTTCTGAACATAAGAACATAAGAAAATTTACAAACGAGAAGAGGCCATTCGGCCCGTCTTGCTCGTTTGGTTGTTAGTAGCTTATTGATCCCAGAGTCTCATCAAGCAGCTTCTTGAAGGATCCCAGGGTGTCAGCTCCAACAACATTACTGGGGAGTTGGTTCCAGACCCTCACAATTCTCTGTGTAAAAAAGTGCCTCCTATTTTCTGTTCTGAATGCCCCTTTATCTAATCTCCATTTGTGACCCCTGGTCCTTGTTTCTTTTTTCAGGTCGAAAAAGTCCCCTGGGTCGACATTGTCAATACCTTTTAGAATTTTGAATGCTTGAATCAGATCACCGCGTAGTCTTCATTGTTCAAGACTGAATAGATTAAATTCTTTTAGCCTGTCTGCATACGACATGCCTTTTAAACCCGGGATAATTCTGTCCGCTCTTCTTTGCACTCTTTCTAGAGCAGCAATATCCTTTTTGTAACGAGGTAACCAGTACTGAGCACAATATTCTAGGTGAGGTCTTACTAATGCATTGTAAAAATTTTAACATTACTTCCCTTGATTTAAATTCAACACTTTTCACAATATATCCAAGCATCTTGTTGGCCTTTTTTATAGCTTCCCCACATTGTCTAGATGAAGACATTTCTGAGTCAACATAAACTCCTTGGTCTTTTTCATAGATTCCTTCTTCTATTTCAGTATCTCCCATATGATATTTATAAGGCACATTTTTATTCCCTGCATGCAGTACCTTACACTTTTCTCTATTAAATGTCATTTGTCATGTGTCTGCCCAGTTCTGAATGCTGTCTAGATCATTTTGAATGACCTTTGCTGCTGCAACAGTGTTTGCCACTCCTCCTATTTTTGTGGTCTTCAAATTTAACAAGTTTGCTTACTATACCTTAATCTAAATCATTAATGTATATTAGGAATAGCAGAGGATCTAAGACATAAGAACATAAGAAGAATATAAGAAATTCTAGAACAAGAAAAAGCCATTCGGCGCACCTGTGCTCGCTAGCTTAATGCAAATCCGTTAAAGTCCATGTCTGTTAGCACTCGGGAGAGACAAAACACTCCGAACCATTTAGTTATTAGGGAAAATTACACCTCTGGGAATCCGTGGCTAAACGGACCGCCCTTCCTCCAGGTCTTATGATGATCACAGAGAGGGTTATACAATATTGTTCATGACAGTTTTATTCTTTGCACATTTAATTTACACTTTTGTAAGTGCCATTGGGCTTCAATGGCAGAACGACTTGTTTTTTTTTCTCAAATCGATTTCTCAAAAAGCTTTTTTTCCATTGGCATTTTGCCTCAAATGTCTATTTAGATCAATCAGCAGCTGAGCCCCTGCACTACAATAAAGGTCAGAGATATTTTATAATTATAAAAGACTGTTGACATAGTCTCATTACATTGTATATCTTTCTTTGTCACATGACATGTACGTAACAGTCAACAGCAATTGTAAGGATGGTGGCCAATATAAACGTCTGTTCCATAAAGCTGTCATCTGTTAGCCAGTAGAGAATATGATTAACCACTAAAAAATACAACAAACTCAATGCAGACCACTCAGTTACTTTAAATTGGACCATTTTATTGGGAGCATGAATGTTCAGGGTTTTCCAAACTATAACAACTTTAAAATAAATTGCCTTTTCAATTAACAACTGCACAGGGTTAGATCTGTTCACGAATAAAGTGATGTCCACATTTTTGGATGGCACTATACAACAATCACATTTTGTTGGCTGAGACTTTACAATAGGTTATATTGTAGACTTGTTAGCAAACACTGTTAAGTGTCTGCCAGTGTTGTTGGTAAAGTAGACCAGTACATTACTTTTTTGGTAAGAGAATACTAAGTTATAACAAATGTTAATTAGTTTCAGAATGGTTACGGTGGTTGACCTGTCAGAAACAAATATAGTTTAAGTGGTCAGCAATAGAAATGGAAAGGGTATGAGATGAAGCTTTTCAGTCTCATAACCAGTTTCAGAGTGAAGTCCATTGCTGCCAGCCCTATCAACTATGAGAGGGGGAGAAGTGGTGGTCACAGGCTGACATTGAGCTTGGAAACCCCAAGGCTTGGACATTCTCATCTCATTGAAGGGCACTTTTCTTTGGTATGGGAAGTGTATCATGTGTATCTGCTTAATAATTACAATGGCAGAGCAGTATTAAGGAAGGCCTACAGTGAAGCCTATAGCCCTGTCTGTACCATATCTTCCAGTACTGATAATCCTACATAAAAATCACAGTACACTGACAGCACTGAACACAATAGTGGACTTTAGTCTGCAGTCTGTCAGTCTTACTAGGGCACTAAATAGGTTACAAGATAATAACAAGTGAGTCATGAACTTCCTAAAATGTGTTAGGCTTAGCTTTCAGCTAAAAATCAAGAAGGCTGGATATTGGCATACACACATTCTGCTCCCTATTCTGCAGTTGTATTCCACTGTTACTCAGCATTCGCGTGCAGTGAATATTAAAGGCAGTTTGTTTTAGAGACTCTGTGCCACAGTGGTAGCCTTGTAGTTGTCACTGTGGAGGGGGCTGGGGCAGCAACAAGGCAAAACTATAACAAAATGATAAGCCCTATTCTGCTGTTCCAAGTGTTCAGAGTTCTCCAAGAAACTGTTGTTCAGTTAAATAAGAAACTTGACAGAAACACTACGTTTACATTGAAGACCCACTGAAACCAGCACATTAATAACAGCTACTTGCTATTCCATCAGCATTCTGGAGTGTTCTTTACAGTGTGTGTGGGACTCAGGCTTGCAATGCTCCTGCTACAAACCTTCAGTGAAAAGAGGTCTGTTGAAACCCAGTTATGGAGTATTTACCTCACAGTAAAAATCATTTAATGATGTGTTTCCTTGTCGTCGGTGGTACATTTCTTTTAAAACCATATGCTAAGCTGTCTTTGCTGTGATTTGGAATACAAAGGGACATGCAGCTTTGCATACTGTACTGTTTCAAGAATATATTATTGCCAATAAAGGAATCAGACATTGATTACAGCAGGATTTTATTTCTATCCTTCTTTCTTTATTGCATATTTATACGAAAGTATTGCAAAGCACTGTACAGTACACAGCAGAAAAAAAGAACAAACCACAATACATTTTTATAGCATGTCACACATACAACTGCCACAATCAGACCATTTAAATAACAGATTTAAATAACAGTATACACATAATACAAAAGCACCAATTTTAAAGTTACATTAAAACCCAATAAGATAGGAAAGCCATTTTATAAAAGTGCGTTTTTAGTCTTGACTGTAATGGTCCTATGTTTTATTGACGACTCTGCTGCTGCCAAATTAGTGAAGTATTCACTCAATGTGTTCTGGGCTGTTCTCTGGGGGAGCTCTTATCAGTGGAACTATTACTTGAATTCTAGCACAAAGCCACCTGATCCAGCTTGAAAGACACACAACTGCTCGTTTCTGATTTCCTCAGAGTAAACATGGCTGCCTCAGGAAGTCCCAAACAAGTGTCACTGGAGCACAAAAGAGCTTAATCCTATATCCCTTCACCTTGTCTAGCCCGCAGAGCTACATTATCTGTAAAAACAGACACAACACAGCACTGCCTGGTACACAAGCAGCAGTTGGGAGAAGGAATTCACATTTACTGGTCAATTCAGGATTTGTTCTGAAAGCACATTTCATTTTGCATAGAGGTAACGGTTAAAGAGAAACGAAGACTTGCATAATCTCAGATTAGAATTGATCGTGTTCTTGGATTGCTTTTTGTAGATTTCTAGCCTTTTCCTATCCACTGTGATTTACCACGGTTAACTGTGGCTTATGGCACTTTGCTATGCTTGTACCATGATATATATATATATATATATATATATATATATATATAGCAATAAACTTAGCGAACATTGATTTATTTTCTTTCATGGGATCAGGAGGGTATTGTGTCTTTCAAAAACGTTCTGCAGTACCAATGTTGCAGTGTTTTGTACACAATTTTACCGTCATACCCAGTACTACTGCAGTGCCCCAAATAAAGCATTATACTGCAGTGCTTATTTGTGGAAGGCTTCAGCCGCAGTGCCTAGCCAGTTAATAGCATATTAAAGCAAGCTGGGTGTTTGTTTGTATATTGTGGACACGTCTCCACTAGGACTATGGGAGGAGAACAGCAGAGCTCATTTTCCATGGGTCATTTATATCAATTAATTTTGGTCACTAAAGCCAATCAACCTTTCCTGGAATTGACAGAAGAGATAATAAGACAATAGCCTCTGTGTGGCAACATTTCCTTTTTTTTAGTAGTACTGTATAAAGGGTACAGAGAGTTTTGCACAGACTGGCATGATACTTGTGTGCAGACAGTGTAGCACAGATAGAATAGTATGCAGTGGGTGTTGGTTGAACAGGAAACCATTACTGCTTTTATCTACCCACATCCAACTGTTTTGCTTGTAGTGTTTGTCTATTAACCCTCCCAGGGGTTTAATAGAAGTGGTAGCCTAATTCTTTAATGGATGCATCTGATTTTTTCATGGTACTGATTTTGGTTTAATTTTATTTTTACAGCTGTGGCGGGGGAAATACTGCCCTATTTGTTTTAAATTGTTGACCTCTATTAAATGTAATAACCAAGTGACATTTCTCTTCTGACAGGTTGATTTATAACACGTATCTTAATACTTCTCTCACAGTATGAGGAGAGGACAGCAACTGTCAGCAAGTTATATAACTGATTATATAACAACTTCGATTTATATATAGCGCCTTATCATGTGCAGACCTGCACATCTCAAGGTGCTTTATACAGTTAAAAAAAAATAAATACAATATCTAAAAGAGAAATAAACAAACCAATCCTAAAATCCAGACATAAACACAAAACAGATTTGGCTATAAAAGCTTCTCAAGGGCCTTCACCAAATGCAAGACCGAATAGATAAGTCTTAAGGCCTTTTTTAAAACTATCAACTGATTGGCAGTTCCTGATGTCAATGGGGAGGTCATTCCATAGCACAGGAGCCAGATGGCTAAAGGAACGACCATGAGACCAACCCGTTTCCTATCAGGAACAACCAGCAGGCCAGCCCTGGAGGATCTAAGGGTATGAACCAGCTGGTAAGGACAAAGTTATTCAGTAAGGTTTTGTGACGGATCAAAAGATTCTTGGTGATCTCCTTCCCGACCTGTGAGGGCGCTGTGTAAAGGGAACCCTGGACCCTGGACTGGATGGCCCGACAATTCATTACCAGGGTTCTGCGGAAGTCGGCCATCTAGAAAGGAGGCAGAGCTACAGTACACTAAATCATTGACCCACAAGGGAAACAGTGTGGCATCCATGGATTGGAGGAGCGGTTGCACTCGTTAACCAATGGGTCATGGTTTATAAAGGGACATAGTGATGTGATCTGTTCCTTTATTTATGGTTATGCTGAAACCGGAAGGACTTGTGTATTGTTATAGAGAACCTGTCTAAAACTCTGTTATTGTTCATTGTTCACTAGACTAGACAGCTACCACGATCCGGAGCTGTCGCCCAAGACCAGCACTAAACCTGGACAACACTGCACTACTTGTTCAACATTATTGCACGTAATAAACTGTACTTCACCACAAGCACTGCAGCACACACTTTGGACTTGTGACCGTGTTTGTGTCTAATTGTGTTTAGTACTGTCTATTGTTTACTGGACTGCTGTGTATTGCAAGCTCTTTATTATTTGCTGTGTGGTCATCAGACCATTGGATTATAAATAAAACAAACCATTTCACCCGTACTTTGTTGTCTGTTTGTTTCATTGGATTACAGCACCTGCACTTTACCTGCTGTACACCTGTGCACTAATTACCACTTTGCCACAGGTAAGCAGTACCATTGAGTGAGCGATAAGTCAGGAGAAGTAGTTGAAAAGAGATTCAATACTGGATAGGAAGTCAAAGAAGTTTAGCCAGGACTGGTGTAATGTGGTGGTACTTTTTCTTACCGGTTAAGATTCTGGCAGCTGCGTTCTGAACTATTTGTAATCTATCAATTGTTTTAGATGGAAGGCCTGCAGATTGGGAGTTACAATAGTCAAGCCTAGAGGTTACAATCGCAGCATCAGTAAGAGAGAGAAAACATTGCACATTGGCAATCTTCTGTAAATGGAAAAAATAGGATTTGACAACAGAAGAAATATGTGCCTAAAAAGACATTGTGGCATATAAGTGTACCCCAATGCTCTTTATAGAAGCTGAAGGCCAGGGCTTGAAATCCACCGGCCACGCAGACATTTTACCGGCCAACATCGTGGGCGACGACGACAAAAGAAAGTGCAAAAACAAGCAACATTTATGAGCAGTCTCAACAGGGTCTGAAACAATCTGCCTCATGAGTGAAGATATAGCTTCTAAGATGTGTTGGGCATCTGCCCTCACCACAGACTGCATGCACACAAACTGCACAGTCACCAGCCCTTTCTGGCAGAATCATACATATACTAGCTCCGCCTCTATGACAGCGCTATCGGTTGCACCATCTGACATCACTGACAGGAACTTTGTACCTTTTATTCTGTTGCAGCTGCCTTCTTTCTACCTCAGCAATGTAGTGCATAAATACTCTTGCTTGTTTGTCATTCCTAGATTTAGCCCGGTCTGTTCATCAACCCTATATTATTAAAAATAATTAAAATAATAAAAAAAATAAAAAAAAGCTATTTTCTGTTGTCAATAAACATTTACTTACTATGTTTTTTCAAGCTTTAAACAAGTCCGTTCAAGATACAATTGATTTCAATAAATAGTAAATTCACCAAAATTAATCTTAAATACCAAATAAGAGTTTACTTTAACATGATTGCATTATAGTTTACTAGCAATCATTTGAAACCCTTTTTCAGAGTTTGTAGCACGCAAAATATTATTACTACAGAAAATATTGGATGTGCTATGCTATATTTAAAAAAAAAAACTTGTAGCACAGTAGTAATAACAACAACAACAAAAACGTGTTGGACCTGGGGCACTTCGTAATATACAAAGTGTTTAAAACAGCAGTCGCTGTATTACAATTAAAACTTCACCTGTTACACTTCAGTGAGGTTAAAATACTCTCAAGTTGATTGCATTTGTTCAGCAATTGATACCCATGCGTTCTCCTTTTTCATCTGATCTTTATAATCAGCTCTATCGACTGCATATACGCAGGGATAAACACTGAGCAGCTTCTCGACAAACAACAGGTTTGGCGTTGTAATAACCATAGCGACGAGGTCAAAGTTCAGTTGATTTGAACTGTCAGCGACTGTAGTTTGAGCAGGACGATTGCCGGTAGAAAGTTAAACTGCACGGCGACACGACAGCGATGATCGCAGGTCTCCTTGCTCTTCAATGGCAGTCGAACGATGGTATATAAAACGGCCTTAACACTTTGAATGCCACATTGTTTTCCTGTAGAATGTTGTCTTTTACCAACATTCCGCATGATTTAGTAATTGGTTTTATATATCCTTGAATATCTAAAAAATGGATTTAAATGGATTTTTTTTTCCTTTGATTTACACAACCTACTCAAAACTCTGAAGAGACAAGAGAATTTTTATTGTGAAACAACAGTTAATGAAAAATAAAAAAAACGGAAATGTCTTGGTTAGATAAGTATTCACCCCCCTGAGTTAATACTTGGTAGAACCACCTTTGGCAGCAATTACAGCTGTGAGTCTTTTGGGGCAAGGTTTGCACATCAGGATTGTGCAATATTCGCCTGTTCTTCTTGGCAAAATTGTTCAGGCTCTGTCAAGTTGGATGGGGATTGTTAGTGGACAGCAATCTTCAAGTCTTGCCACAGATTCTCAGTCGGATTCTAGTGTGGGCTTTGACTGGGCCACTCTAGGACATTCACTTTTTTGTTTTTAAACCACTCCAGTCTCGCTTTGGCTGTGTGCTTAGGGGTCATTGTCCTGCTGAAAGGTGAATCTCTGTCCCAGTCTTAGGTCTTTTGCAGCCTGAAGCAGGTTTTCCTCAAGGATTTGCCTGTATTTAGCTCCATCCATTTTGCGCTCTACCCTGACAAGCGTCCCAGTCCCTGCCGATGAAAAGCATCCCCATAGCATGATGCTGCCACCACCATCCTTCACAGTAGGGATGGCGTTACCTGGGTGATGTGCTGTGTTGGGTTTGCCAGACATAACGCGTTGCATTTAGGCCAATTTTTGTTTCATCAGACCACATCTTTTCAGAGTCTCCCACATGTCTTTTTGCAAATTCCAAGTGGGATTTTACATGGGCTTTTTCCAGAAATGGCTTCCTTCTTGCCAGATTTGTGGAGTACCTGAGCTATTGTTGACACATGGACAGTTTCTTCCATGTCAGCCATAGAACACTGTAGGTCTTTCAGAGTTGCCAAAGGCCTCTTGCTGGCTACTCTTACCAATGCCCTTTTTACCTGGCTGCTCAGTTTGGGAGGCGGCCTGCTCTAAGCAGATTGTGGGTGGTGTCGTATACCTTCCACTTCTTAATGACCGACTTGACTGCTCCAAGGGATATTCAATTCCTTTGAAATCTTTTTATACCCCTCCCCTGAGCTGTGCCTTTCCACAACTTTATCCCAGAGTTTTGAAACCTCCTTGGTCTTCATGCTAGTATCTTTGCATTGAATGCACTACCCAACTGTGGGACCTCACAGAGACAGGTGTATTTAATCTGAAATCATGTGAACCACTTTTATTGCACACAGATGGACTCCATTTAACTTATTGTGTGAATTTTGAAGGCAATTGGTTTATTTAGTGTCATAGCAAAGGGGGTGAATACTTATCTAATGAAGACTTTTCAGGAGGCTGTGTGGTCCAGTGGTTAAAGAAACAGGCTTGTAACCAGGAGGTCCCCGGTTCAAATCCCACCTCACCCACTGACTCATTGTGTGACCCTGAGCAAGTCACTTAACCTCCTTGTGCTCCGTCTTTCGGGTGAGACGTAATTGTAAGTGACTCCGCAACTGATGCATTGTTAACACACCCTAGTCTCTGTAAGTCGCCTTGGATAAAGGCGTCTGCTAAATAAACAGATAATATTAAATAATAATCGATTTGTTCCGCCCCCCAATTTTTCAAACATTGAAAGTGTTTAGTAGGTTGTGTAAATCAAAGGAAAAAAAAATCCCATTTAAATGCAGCAAGATTTCTGGTTGTAACACAACAAACTGAAAACATCCAAGGTGAATACTTACTATAGGCACTGTACTATGTAATTTTTATGAATCTTTGTTGTTTTTTTTTAATTCACAAAACATTAGAAACAAAACATCAACAACAATAAATATTTCAACAATAGAAGTTGTTCAAATTAATATATTAGGGAGACCATAGATGCATATTTAAAAGTAAAAAAAATAATAATTTGTACATGTATAATTTAATTAACTATATACAATACATTCAATAAATACAATAATGTTTTCACTGTGCAACCCAAAAACTAAATGTTGTAGAGACCCCTATTATAATTCATACTTCATTCAGTACAAATTAATCAATCAATCAATTAATTAATTAATTAATTAATTAATTAATTAATTAATTAATTAATCATTTATCTAACAATGACACATGATTCATTGATTGGCCTTAATTTTTTTTGTTTTCAACACAAAAAGTTCCACACACTGAAAAAATTGGACGTTACAGTCTGGACAGTATGAGTTTGTCAGTAGCCTAATATTCATTCACAAGTCTGATCATTATTTTCTGCAGTTACCCAAAAAAATGAACAGTGATTCAAATGCTTGCTAAACTTTATTATGTATTTTTTTGTTATAAAATATAATAAAATAGAATGAGTGTAAATTACAGATTGGAAAGGTTCTAACAAAGTGTGGCCATAAAGAATAAGAATACTGTACCTAAAAAGACATGTAAAATAGATGCGTGTAAGCCATACAAATATAATGCAATAAGACAAGAAAACCCTGGAGTTTGTTTATTGTTTATGATTACACTTGTATACAATACCATTTTTTTGTTAGGTTTTTTTTTTTTTTTTTGCTGCTGTTTCCCCCCCTTTCTCCTACCTTGTCTCTTCCTATCTCGCTAGCTAAACTGTCCTGAGGATCACAACTTTTGGGCTCACTATCTTGGTTGGCAAATAGAAAACCAACACCTGCAGTGCAGTGTATTTTTTTCTATTATAAAAATAAAAAAATAAACAAGAGGAGTAATTCAAGACATAAAGAGACAACACTGCCAGGGCGATCTTATTTTCTTCAGCGAAAATAATTTTCAGCATTTTTCAACTTTTTTCTGAACTTTTTTTGCTGTTCTGTGGTAGCATTTTTATTTGTAAAAAGTAAATCGCAGAGAGAAAGGCAGGACAGCCCAAGACGTGTTTGAGGGGGTTTGTTTCTGTAAGTGTCCCGTGGCACTCAATCGGACAAGCTGCCTGCTATGCCCTTCACACAGAGACACTGAAAACTTACTAAGTTATTTTCTTGATCGGTTATCCAGCAAAATATATTTGACTTTATTGTAAATCAATCAGAAAAACACATGTAAACATTACTTCAATTAATTTAGCAGTAAGCATTTACAAGTTCTCATTAACAACGATTTACATCTAAAAAGAATGACACACAATAATATTTATACTATCTTATTAACAGAAGCTGTTTATAAAAATCATTTTAGATTTAATTAAGTAAATATCAGAAACTAACCTCAATTTTAAACGAGAGAGAGGAGATGCTGACGGACTCTATGGAAAACTGGTCCTATCACTTCACAGCGCAAGCAACTCCTCCTTCTCAGTTTTATGTGGTTGTCAGCAACATCACTTTCATATGTGATTTGCTGAAAAAAACTTGAATGACAGCATATATTAAATAATAGACCAATCGAAAGAAGAAGTTGTGGTAACATAATTTTTTCAAGTTTCTTGTTGTTTTAGCCAATAGCTTCTGTTTATTAAAGGTACAACGGTCTGTCGCAAATTCGCACCACTGGCACAGAGTCACTGGCATTCAAAGTGTTAAGGGTACAAAAACGTTCCCGCCACTGTGGCATATAAGTATTTGAAATTTACCTGCCATAGAGCTCCCCAGTGGCGCATCCGTTAAAGGCGCCACGCGTGGAGTGCAGGATGCGCCCTATAACCAGGAGGTCGCCAGTTCGAGTCCAGGCTATTCCACTGCCGACCGTGGATGGGAGCTCCCAGGGGGAGGCGCACAATTGGCTGAGCGCCGCCCGGGGACTGCTTAGGTTGACCAAGGTGTCCTCGGCTCACTGCGCACCAGCGACCCCTGTAGTCTGGCCGGACGCCTGCGGGCTTGTCTGTAAGCTGTGTTGTCCTCCGATGCTGTAGCTCTGAGGTGGCTGCGTGGTGAGTCTGCAGTTAAGCGGTCGGCTAATGGCACACACTTCGGAGGACAGCGTGTGTTAGTCTTCACCCTCCCGAGTCAGCACGTGGGTGGTAGCGGTGAGCTGATCCTAAAAATAATTGGATATTCTAAATTGGGAGAAAATAATAAAAATAATTGGCGACTACTAAATTAAAATAAATAAATAAATAAAATGTACCCGCGTTTGGCTGGTGGGCGGGTGTTCATTTCGATCCCTGCTGAAGGCTGCAGTAGATGATTACCATAACTAAGCTGAAAAGAAGTGAAAGATTTCAATTGTGTTTTAGAACCAATAAGCAATTTAGCTGCAAAAAATTAGCAGACATCTATGATTCAGTCAGATTGGGGAAATAGGCTTATGTCCCCCTGTGACAAAGTGGTTAACAGTGTGCAGGTGCAGGTGATCAGTGAACAGACAGACAATTATAATCAAGGTGCAAAGTTGTTTAATGATTTGTATGTCGGGTGCCTGACGGCAAAACAAACAGTAAACAATAAATGATGGTAAGTAATACAGCGGTGCGTATCACTAAATTTTAATCCCCAGGTTTGTCCCGAAATAATAGTCCAGTTTATTATACACCCACACTAAACATAAAATACATAGACAAGTCCGGTTAGTGCGAGAATTAGTGCTCGTGGTGCAAATACAGTTACTTCGTGATACAAGTGCAGTGCTGTCCTTGGTTTGTGCTGGCCCTTGGCGACAGCTCCGGAACGTGTTAGCCATCTAATAATAACAAGACACAATTAGACAAACAAACAAAACACTCACGATACGTATACACAAATCCTCAGGTCCTTTTGGGTTCTTTTCTCTAACCAAAATGAAGGAACAGATTAACCCTTTGCGATCCATTTATTAATTCTGCGTCAGGCTCGCCAGGTCTAATTTATTTTTACACGCGCAGTTAATTTTAGACGCGCTGTTTAAAAGTATTTTTTTTCACAGTCAAACGGGTTTAAATGGCCCTGCATATCAACAAAGCACTCACTAGGGATCTCCAGCCCCGCCCCACTCTTTTGTTTGCTATCACTTTCACATATGCTACCAAATAAAAAATAATAATAATAATAGTCGTACATACCGATCAATCGTCTCCTGAAGACTCGTTTTATCACCAGACTCCTCAATAATGCAATCCAAGTCATTATTTTATTGCTATAACATCTCAAAAAAGCTCTGCAAATGTCCGTGATAGTCTCTGTGCGCTGATACTGTACTCCCAGCTTGTTTCCATACGACCGCCCCATCTGATGAAGGGGGGCTAGTATGACTTTTCATGAGATACGCCTTTTTTTTATTTTATTTTTTTTTAATCGGCTTGTCTCGCTCCTTTCGTTCCCACTCGGCCATTGAATGGTTTTCTCGGCTTTTTCCGTTGAAAAACCGACTTTTTTGCGTTTTTTGCGTTTTTAAAATGATGTCGGACAGGGTCCGACAAAGGACCTGGTGGGAATAATTGCAATGTCGGACCCAGTCCGACAATGGACCGCAAAGGGTTAAGTCGCCTCGAACCCCCAGTTATACCATCACTCATGACCCCTTGGTAAACGACTGCAGCCGCTCCTCCAATCCGCGGCTGCCACATCATTTCCCTTCCGGGTCAATGAGTTAATGTACTGAAGCTCCGACCCTTTTCTAAATGACCGACTTCCTTTTAACCCTGGGAATGAAGTGTCAGGCCAAGCAGTCCAGGGTACTCTGTTCCCGTTACTTAGCGCCCTCACAGGTCGAGAGGGAGATTTACCACCAAGAATCATTGTCTTTCTGTCACAGTCCCACACCAGTAGGATACATTTACCTGTTCCCCTGTCGTGATGTGAGGAATCATAGCAAATTGTTATAAATGTATGTTTCTTTTATATAGTACTCATCATGGATAAGCTTGATTCCCTCTCTTGAACTAGTGAGGTAGAACTATGCTAGTGATGTTAAATTGATTTCCTTTTCCGGTCATTACAATAGATCAGGGGTGCACAACATACAGTCCACGGGCCAGACACGGACTGCTGACTGCTTTTAATATGGCCCGTAAGGACTTTTATATTATAAATGAAAAACAGCCCGTCTCTTTAAGAAAATACATACTGTCAAACAAAAAAAAAATCATAAGTTCTACGTCAGCTACCACTCACTGGAAACAAGTAGCATTCGAAAGAGAGAACCCATACGTGACTCACACCCAGTCTACTAACAGTGAGTGTGAGTGGTAGACGCCTCAAAATGCCTTGTATCATGTTAGCCAATATAATTACAGTATAACTTGACAGACAGAGGTGATTAAAGTTTAGAAGTGCTAGCCAATAGTAATACAGTACAATAGACCTTGGAAAGCATAAATGTAAGGTTTGGAAACAGGTGCCAGCTAGATGCTAAATGGAAGACAGCGATTCACGTTTATGGTTGTTGCTCTGCGATTATTTTCAAGGTAAAATATTTTTGTACTTTCACAAAATTACGGTAGGCTGCCTCCGCAGCTTCTGAAAACATGTCTCTGTCAAAGCCATGTACAAGTAAAAAAAGAAATTGATCTTGAACACAGAAAATTTAACCCAGAGTGGACAGAAACTTTTTTTTTTTTTGCCGAGTGTCCTTACGTGCCTCATTTGCCTTGAATGCATCGCAGTTGCCAAAGAATACAATATATGGCGCCATTATGAGAAAAAACATCCCAAATACAAAGAATTGCTGGGAGAAGTCTCTCAAAATACAACCACTGGGGCAGCAAGGTGTTTTTGAATGGAAAAAAGGAGGAATCTGAAGCTGCTACAATAGAAAGTTTCAACGTTGGGTAGCTAATTACAAAATCATCACGTCCCTTTACCGATGGGGAATTTGTAAAAGACTGCCTGATGCAAATATGTGATGCTGTTTGCAAAGAAAATAAAGATTCCTTTAAGAACATTTGTCTTTCCAGAATGAGTATGCAGAGACGCATAGCAGACATGTCTGGAAATAGCTATGATCAGCTAAAAAGTAAATGCAAAAATATTCTGTATTTCTCTGCTGCTCTGGATGAAAGCAACGTTGCCACTGATACAGCCCAACTTTTAATTTTCATTTGTGGAGTGACACAAAAAGCATTTGAAGTACACCAGGACTGCATGGCAGAACCACTGGATCTGACATCTTTAATGCTTTTAAGAAAGCGGTTGAAGATTTAAATTTGCAATGGGATAAATTGGTAGGGGTGACAACCGATGGTGCTCCGGGTATGGTTGACAAGACTAACGGTTTTATAGGGTGTTTAAAGAAGCATATCGGGGATCGAACTGCGCTGCTGAAGCAGTATCACTGTATAATACACCTGGAGGCCTTGTGTGCAAAATACCTGAAGTCTAAAGAAGTTATGGACTTTGCGATCTTTGAATCACCATTTCATTCTTTTTTGGAGGATATTAGCGCCATTTACGTTGACCTGATTTATCACACTGAAGTGAGATGGCTTAGCCGGGGCAACGTCCTGAAGAGGGTCTTTTCACTGTGAAAAGAAATAAAACATTTTCTGCAAGAGAAGGGAAGAGACACGTCTGTCATGGAAGAAAGCGATGGATTGCTGATCTGATCTGGCTTTTTTGACAGCTTGAAGTTATTGAACTGCAGTGTTCCACTGCGCTGAAGAGCAAGCACAGGGACCTGCCTCTCCTGGAATTCTACCCATCAATGGACCACAATCAATTTCTTAATCTCAGCAGAGAAGCTTAATAAGTTTTCCCTTATTAAGCTAAACAAGTCACAACTCAGAACAAGGCTGACAGATGATAACCTGCATGCAGTGCTTAGAGTAGCCACCACTTCACTGGAGCCCAACATCCCTCAGCTGGTAACTGAGAAGAACTGCAACATCTCCCACTGATTAATTGGACTGCACCCCAGAGTGAATGTAAGTACTAAGGACTAAAGTTAATTGTGAAAAATTACCGTAGCTTAAAACTGGTTTAAATAATTATTTCAAATTTTGGCCCTTGGCCAGTTGTCTTTTTCATGATCTGGCCCTCACAAAAATAAGGTTGTGCACCTCTGCAATAGATAATGAATCAACACTAGTGTGTTTAACCATAAATGTATACAAAAATTGGGTGCAAAAGTTGTAGCTGGGCATTTAAACCATAAAACAGATATTAATTATTAAATGGGTAGCCGTGTAATACAAAATAGTTTACAAAGGAGGTTTAAAAACATAACACCAATGTTTATTTTTTGGAAAAATAATTTGCAAAGTTTATACCAACACACATCAACCCAACAGTCCACTGTCAGTTAGAGTGGTGGAGGTGATCCTATATAAGTGATTATAGTGGTACATATCAGCAGTGATAAACATTGCATATCTGAAAGATCTGGATCTTCACTGATGTTTGAAGGTAATCAAGGCGGGTGTGGGTGTGAGATTGCAGTGCAAGTTACATTATTCAATAAGGGCTGACAATGTGTCTTATTCACTCAACAAGGCACCCTATTTTATATGCTAAATTTGTGGACAACTACAGTAGCTATCTTGGGCAGTAGACATATTCATATGCACTCTGGGCCCCTTTTTAATGGCAACATTGATAAACTGAAACTAGTTTGACATTCATGAGCAATCCTTCTTTTTTGACTATAAACTAATTAGAGCCAAAAAATAAAAAAAAAAGACTTTAAAAACAAACCAACAGTTTATTAGCTCATAGATCAAAGCTTGTGTAAATAGTGTTTCGGAAAGAAAGGCTCAAAAGGTTCACCAAACCCAGTATAGTATCAATTATAATCCTGATAAATCCACAATTTTAAAATCACATGATCCCAAACAGGAAAGTGTAGGAAAATCTGTAAAGAGGAGCTCTTCCATGAGCATCTTTGTTGAGAAACGGCTTATGCTTTACCCACGGTTGGGGTTAAGTCTCTAGACTCTGGACCCTAATTGACACCATTCTGAATATAAATACCTATCAACATTGTAGATAATTAGTAATACAAAGCTGTTTGCTTGGCTTTCTACCCATAACAAGGAAGTGAATGTGAAAACAATAGCACCCGACAGAGTGTTCAGATATGGTCAAATATTTGCAGGGGTGTTGTTCATATGGATGGCCATTCGGGTCAAACGCAATATTTAGTACACGTTTCAAATATGTAGTACAAGTTGTAATTCCAATTGTTACACTTACTAATTTAACCAATCAGATGACTGAAAATGAATTTCAAGAAAATAGTATGTGTAATAAGTTATCCAATTTAAAGTCGCTTTGATTTTGAAATTGAAAAACAAAAAGACAAAATCTGGGTACCTTATTAATATAAACTGAATCATGTCACAGTTAAAATGGTCTGTTTCAAGAAGTAGGCGTAGGGTAATATCAGATTTCCAGATTGAAAAATGTGGAACATGGAACATTTGTTCTTCAAGTCAGTGACTCCGCGAAGCAGTTAAAATACCTGTATATAACCTAATCGTAATGTAAACATTCAAACAGGTAAAAACATTGGGAGTAATTATTGCAGATCACAACAAATCATTGTTTTCTTTATTGTCATCTGACTAACATGGTAAAATAAAAAAGACATGGTCCAGGAAATTAAACAGATTGTGAAACACATAATCCATAAGATTGCTTATTTTATTGTTGAATGGCACTAACACAACATTGGACATTACTCAGCTGTTAACTTCCCTGATCACACTGCTATAGTTTTGCACGGTCCTGTAAAAATGTACAATATCAATACCGGGAAAATGTAACCGACCAGGACCATAGAAAAAAATCTCGCCAGCTTATTTTCAAATCTCCTTCTTCTTGATGTTATCCGAAGGTGATTGGCTACTCTTGTAATTACGCTGTGAATACGAAGTCATTACAAAGGAGTTCATCGGCGTGACTGGGTACCACTGTTAAATTACTAGCCCCTACATAAAAAGTGCATAGTTCATTTACATTTATATAAAACATGTATTTTTTATGTATTCTGATTGGACCAAATCAATATGTGTACTACCCTGATGGCCTTCCATATGTTCAGCACAAGATGAATATAAAATCTCATCCCCCCCCAACCCCACCCCACCCCACCCATCCCAGAGTAAATTGGTTGCCAAGGGAATCAGGCAGTGTAGTTCTAAAAGTTCCAGGCAGTGCTGGTGAAATATCTGTACAGACTGGAACACTTGTTAGCCAATCAGATGCTCTCTCTTTACTTGCCATTTTGTAAGATACAGTTGAAAAATGCTATGCATGTGTGTACAGGAAAGCCTTTTGAATGAAATCTCAGTGGACTTCACCTGTATAAACAAATGTTGAATACATTAATCAATACATCAACAAATAAATAAACGTGCTCACTTATTTATGTTGCATGTTGTAAGCAGCTTGCCAGCCTCAAGTGACTTAAATCTATTAACTTTAAAGCTTGAAGGAAAATTAGCTGAAAATGAAACTTGAGTCATATTTATTAAATCACGATTCTAAAAAATCAAAGATATTGAAGAAAAAATAAATCCAGTTTCTAGCTCACAATTAATTTTAATCAATGTACACCATTTAAACTCTATTACATGTTATGTTGCTTCAAAATACATGGAATTGATTTAGTTGTTTTTGTATGTTGTTTGGCTGTTATTCCAAGTGGAATATTTCTGGTGCATCAGTAATTGTATTTTTATTCTATACCAGCTTGTAGGGACATTTTCTGTGAATTCTAATTCCAGAAAGTCACGTGACACCGTCACGTTGCGCCACCTAATTTTATAATATACCATATTGGTTATATAACGAGTTGCCTCTCAGTCTGTCTGTATGCTGCCTCCTAAGTGAACTCTATCCATTGTGGCCTTGTGACCTTTCTGATTCTGTCCAGGACATCAGGATCAATACCTTTTCAGTTTAATTAATGCTGTGGAATGCTTATACACTGCAGACAGTGGCTGAACTTTAAGCCTAATGACATTGCTGTCATGGTTATGCTGTTGGTAGATGCTGTATCTGCACGGTGATCCTAATCAACTCCCATGCAGTAATGGTTGCTATGCTCCTGGCCTCTCATTAGACCCTATTTATATTTTATTAACGGTCAGTTGCCGCAAGTAAAAATTTCAAACACTAAATGAAGTGAAGCTCTATAGCTACAGTATGTACTGCATTTTTTTCTGCAGTAATCTGCAGAAAGCAACAGTACTTTTGACCCCCCCCCAAGGAGATTAATCAATTGGGTATGTCTTTGCTTTTGAACAAGCTGCCTCATCAGTTCGATGTTTCCATGGAAACCTTTTTTTTTTTTTAATCATTCAGACTATCTAAATATAAAGTGCTGGCCACATAACTCACTTCAGGGCCTTTAGCTTGTTACCGTGTAATCTGTTTAGAGGCTCATAACAACACTACAAAATGATATTAACAATAACAAATTAGATTTTACTCAAGTATAATCTTGTGACAGGCAGAAACATCTTGTTATCTGTCACATACACAAGCAAAGGACAGATAAGGGGTGGAGTCAAGTTGTTATTTAAATACCAAAGATGAATAGTTTTGAGCATCAAAGCGTACCTGGGTCATACCCGGGTTGACCCGGGTCACAGCGACCCACCTCAGGATGTGGATTGACATGCTTTGACCCGGGTTGAGCGATACAAAATGCTTGATGGCCATTCGTGAGCCGACGCAATAACAAACAGCCACGCCTGGGTGAAGGTTTCACTTCCGCAAGGAACATTTCTGTTTAGCCTTATTTTTGGGCATTGATTCGTGTAGTGTTTACTTGTGTCTGTCATCCAGGTCAACCCTGCTTTATCAAAAGCAGTGTGAAATCCTGCTGGGGAAGCCCTGCTATATAGGATCACAGACTGCATGATAGCGGCCTCATTTTGCCTAGTGCAGTAATTTAATCTGGTTTTACATGTGCATGCTTTGTAAAGCACTTGAAAGGCTTTGGTTCAATTGTACTATTATGTCCACTGAATACAGACATTTTTTACAGACTTTACACATACACCTGCAAGTACACGGTATGTTCAGAGTAAATAAACAACCGCCCACCAGCCAGCTTGGGAGACAGAAAGTAGGGCTACTTTAACAATGTAAAGTTTAAATCTGCAGGGCAAAAAAAACAGACCTGTTTGAGACTGTTTCTAACATCTCAAACTGGCTGCCAATTATTTTGAGCCACACACACAATATGAATGCTAAACTAAAGCCTCCCACCCATTTTGCCACTTGACTGTTCCTTGTAAACCCACACATCCAAGTCCTGAGTGTGTTTAGAATTGTAATCAGTTGAGTTTTATTGATCATTCCCCTCCAGTGTCAAGTGTTACTTTGCTGACGGATAGGGCAGTTTTGCTAAGTGGCATTTGGCTGTGGTGCATGGAGAGGTTTTACATTCTCTTGTATTGCAGGGTCACTTAATCTATGTTCAGTTACTATTCATAGCTCTTTTTTTAAAATAAAATTTAGTAGTCGCCAATTGATTTTACCCAGTTTTTCTCCCAATTTGAAATAGCCAATTGTATTTTAGGCTCAGCTCACCACTACCACCCCTGCACTGACTCGGGAGTAGTGAAGACGAACACACGCTGTCCTCCGAAACGTGTGCCATAAGCCGACCGCTTCTTTTCACTCTGCAGGCCTGCCGTGCAGCCAACCCAGAGCTACAGCGTCGGAGGACAACACAGCTCTGGGAATCTTACAGGCAAGTCCACAGGCGCCTGGCCAGTCTACAGGGGTCGCTGGTGCGCGGTGAGCCGAGTACACGCTGGCCGACCTAGGCCCTCCCGGCGGCGCCGCCAGTGTCGCCGCCTCCTGGGAACTCCCGTCCACCGTCAGCAGTGGAATAGCCTGGACTTGAACCGGCGACCTCCAGGCTATAGGGTGCATCCTGCACTCCACATGGAGTGCCTTTATCGGATGCACCACTCTGGAGCCCCTTCATAGCACTATTAAGACATTCAAGAACATTAAGTTAAGATGTACTCTATCTGGCCATTACATCATGGCTAGTGATGAGGAGGAATATTGGATGGGATATTGAGAATCTACATTGGGCTAGGTTTTTGAGTTACGTAGGTTGTAAATGGATTGCTGGAATCTCTAACTTTTAAAAACTCAATTCTTACATTATCCCATGTAGCTTTTACACCATCACAATCTCTGAAGTGAAACTGTAAAAATATATCAATGTTCTGGCTGTTACACTGATGAAGGCAGAACCTTTGTTCACTTGACTTCATTTTTATAGTTGTTTTTCTTGGTCCATATTCGGATACGGATTCAGATCAGCCCTTTTTAATGGTAGCATTAATTTACTAAATATGTGGAATGTAAAAACATGCAGCTGTCAAAGGCTATTTTTTCCTCCATGCATTAAAATGTTAATGTAAAGAGACAAATCATTTGCTGTCTAAAAATAAAAGGTCAAAGGCTTTAGCTCTCACCCTGCATTAGGCTCATAGTCGTGCCCCTATTTTTGTTCATTACTTAATAAAGCCACTAGCTATTAATTTTGTACAGCCAAAGTCAAACAAAGTTCCCCTAAACAAGACAGACAATGTCGAGGCTTGAATTTAATGTATATTTGGTAGCATTTTGCTACCCAAAACTCTTAAATTTGCTACTAGTTTTTATTTTATTTTTATGCAGTTGCATTTTTCTGATACCTTATGCTGCAGTTTATATGACAGACCCTGAGTGAAGACATAGTACATAATTACTGTTTGTACCGCCCCATTTAGATACATGTGAGGCCCACAATTCAAATTTTGCTAATGAGTGATCTGTGTAACACTCATTAGCAATTTTGTAATTGTGCAGAAATATAAGCACCTAAAATTTCTTGGTTTCACAAAACCAAGTGCAGGACAGACCGTTTTGCAAAACTAGGCACCAAATCCAATAATGAGGACTTTGTCCATAGTTTAATTAAATAATACTGTATGAAACACATACATATGTCTGCCAAGTGTTAAAAATGCTCTATACAGCAAGTGAACATATTTTAAATAGGTAATAAAAGTGCACAATAATAATAAAAAACAACATTAAAACCATGTTATTTATAATGTGCTATAATGTTAAAAAACAAAAAACACTTGTACATTTACTATTTTGGACTCATTTAAGTGAATGCTGTCATGACATAACTATTCTTTTTTTCTTGCTCCCCTATACTCTTACCATCAACCAAGTTAAGATCAGGTGAACAACACTTTTAAAAGTATTTTTGCAGTTTTCCCATGCTTTTCCCATGGTTATACTATGCATTTACCATAGTTTACTCTGGTTTGCCATGTCTACTAATATGCTTTACCATTCCTTACTATTCTTTACAATGTTTACCTATGGTTTCACTGTGTTTTATTACGCTTTGCTATACTTTTAGAATGGTAAAGTGTTATAAGGGTAGGGTTAAATCTGGAAGTATCACAATGGGTGAACCAAGCAGTAATCCTATCAAAAAAACCATACAAAATCAAGCATAACTAAACCGCTGTAATATAAAGAGCCCTAATGCTGGTGTATTACCACATCTCTGTGATCAATGACAGTGAGCAGCACAAGCTCACAGGTTTGGTTGGTGGCGCGTTTCTACTTTCGTTTCTCTCGCATACCTCCTCTCTACACCCACCCTGATCAACAAAAGCTGTTGGTTTTTATACCGGTGACAATCTCCAGATTAGCAACAAATGAATCAATTAATTAATTAATCTCGAGATGGTCACATTCTACATGAGTTTTAGTTTGCATGGCCGACAGTCAATAATCACTGACTGCCGACCATGCATTCGCACGAGCTGCCTGGCAGAGACGATCTGTTAACACTGCCTCTGCCAGACCACATTTAAACCAAACACAAAACACATGTCCTTTTAAATAATACAGTACACCAATACATTTGAAATCATAATGCCGTCATCCATGTTAAACAAACAACACATTTAATCGGCTTGCTTTGCCCTGCCCCCTGTTTACACGCAGGGCTTTTCTGCCCTGCCACAGGGGGTTCTGCATTTTGCCTTTCCAGAAACACACAGGAGACTGCCTTGATGGACATGTTGGCCAATGCATCCTCTGCATCGAGGGACAAGCACTATAAGCACTCATTCCCCTTGTTAAGAATAAAATGCTTCTTCAAATCATCTAAGATCCTGATTTTATATAGATCAGTTATACTAATTAACTGGATCTTCTCATAGGAGGCTGTGTGGTCCAGTGGTTAAAGAAAAGGGGCTTGTAACCAGGAGGTCCCCGGTTCAAATCCCACCTCAGCCACTGACTCATTGTGTAACCCTGAGCAAGTCACTTAACCTCCTTGTGCTCTGTCTTTCGGGTGAGACGTAATTGTAAGTGACTCTGCAGCTGATGCATAGTTCACACACCCTAGTCTCTGTAAGTTGCCTTGGATAAAGGTGTCTGCTAAATAAACAAATAATAATAATAATAATTATTAGTGCACTGCAGTTAGGGCTAATTTTGTTAAGTTGATTCCGATTTCTCGACCAAGTTACTGCTTGAAGTGGCCTATACTACTGGTATGCTGCAACTGACCTAGAGATCCTTCTGCTTTCACATTATTGTTGCTGAATAGTAGAATAGAGCTCAAAGTATATAGATTTAATGGATCACATAAATTTGCATTAATTGGTTAACAAGGTTGCTTATCAAAGCAGAGAAACATCAAAAACAACAATAATAATGATGATGATGATGATGATGATGATGATGATGCTGATGATGATGATAATAACAAAGTTAATAAGTGTTTGTTTATTTATTTATTTGTTTGCTTAATTTAGAAATGGGTTACCACTTTGACCCCTTTTACAATGCTTACAAAATGATGTGGTGACCGATCTAGTTTCTTATTTCGACCCTGATATTCACTTTCTTGCAGTCTGGCCATTAAAATGGTAATATTGTAGTGCTGCCTCCCCTCACCCCACCTTGGAGAATGAAGGGGGGACAGAGCCTTGGGACTGAGATTCCCCTTAGCTGGAATAGTAATGGGATTGGTTCTTTTGAACACGCTAAAAAGATTGCCCTTATAAAGGTCTACCAGTATTTTTGCATGGTATTTTTGCACTTTGACCATGCTTAGTGCATAGTGATACTATGCATTTACCATAGTTTATCCTGGTTTGCCATGTTTTTCAATATGCTTTACCATACTCCTCTGGGCTTTACTATGTTTACCTATGCTTAACTTTTTTTTTTACTGTGCGTTACTACACTTTGCTAGGCTTTTATGATTGGAAACTTTTATAAGGGTGAATTTGTCCCATGCGTGCTGAAGGGGTTACGCATGGGGGACAGGCTTGGCTCAGTGGAAGCTGGGTTAGATTATCTAGTGGAGATGTGCAACAATGTGATCTTGACCATCACAGGGTAACATGGCAGTTGTTATAATGTGTAACTCACCACCAACAGTGAAACATCTCCACCGCTTTCAGAGGCAAACATCTATGATGTCATTTACTGGTGACTGGTGAAGGCAGTAATATAAATGCATTTTAATGTACTGTCTATACTGAATGCTAACAGCATGAAGTAGAGATAAAGCACACTCCTGTTGTGGGCCTAATTGACACGTGTTGGAAAACTTAACTAAACTACAACAAAAAACTGACTATTTTACACCAACAGCAGCATCACATTTCTGCTTTGCAAACTCCTACTCAAGAATGGGTATTTATAATTAGCAGCAGGACACGCTAGATTGACTTCATAATTTAAGTGGCCTTAATCACTTTAGAAACTGTAAGACTATGTTGGACAAGATCTGCAAGGTGTCAGAACTGTAAAACAGTCCATTCAAATTGACTTTGCCATTGTGGGTTTCAACCCTTTCATTCTTGTCAAAAATAACTCCAGTCTTGCTGTGGTTTTGCTTGTGGCATCAGTCTTACAAGCCTCTTGTCAATTTGATCTTGCACTTCTAGTTAATTCTTGTTGATATTTGAAACAAGAAAGCCCACAGCATACATTTTGCAGGGCATCCTTTGAAATAATATTCCCAATTTACAATGCTCGAACCTTCTTGTAGTAGCTGCTTACACTGCCTAAACATATGATATGTACTATGGATAGGGTTGGAACAATAATTGAGTTTCGAGAATTGTATTATCTGTGATAATCATGTTTCTGACGGTCATCTAAAGCTAAAAAGGCTACTGCTACCCAGATGTTTGGTTTTTTTCTCTTCCCCTAGTCAACTTATTTGTCCATAAAGAGAATCTGGGAAGGGGGGATGTTAAGTGCCATGTTATTAAAGTGGGCATCAGAAAATTACTTCAGCCACCCCCTCTAGTGTTGGAGAAAACAGTGCAATGACTTTATTTTATAAAGCATCAAGAAAAGAGAACATTTGTGAGAGTGTAAGAACTACTAAGTCACAATTTATGTGAGTTTAAACATGATTTAAGATATCTTCATGCTTAAAACTCTGGGATACTGATGAATATGTCAGAGAGTGCAGGAAGTCAAAGGTGCTGTACACCTACATGTGATCATTACACTGGCCCTACAAATTTATTGTCAAGGGAAGTGGGAAATTCGGGAGTTGGTGTGTATATTTAATTGCTGTGCCGAGCCTTTATCCTGGAGAGGTGACCTTTAGTGTCCTGGAAACCTGATGTATTACAAACCAATTTATTGGAACATTCTGAGTTTCATTAAAAAAACTGTTCTGTTAAGGATCCACACTTCTGGGACCTTTATTTATTTTTAATAGTTATTGAAATCGAAGCCAGGGGTCAAACATCTAACTTTACAGAACTAGCAAAACACAATTAGGGTGCATGTAGGCGCTCTTAAATGAACATCCTGAGTTATTTGTTTGATGCATTTTAACATCAGTGTTTAGTTTACTTTATTAACTGGTGGTAAATACTATGAATATGGACCACAATGTTTTGATTTGTGACTCGTGGGCCCTGACCATTATAAAATATTTCAAGAATGCTTTTCAAAAGTCAGTTATTGTGACGATACCAAGTTTGATTTTCATGAAACTTTTCTAGGCTGTTGATAAAGACAGCCACAGTCTAGAAGAGTTTCATAAACGTATTTCATAAAAAAGCGTATTTCCAAATGAAACCTTAAGATTTAAGTAAATATATTGGAAAAGCTTTAAAATCAGCAGCTAATGTCTGAGTGAATCCAGTTATGTAAAAGGAATAAGGTTAGGAATGAGAGAGAAACTTAGGAATAAGAAAGAAACGCAAATCCAGAGGGCAAAGGGTTTGTATCCTAGCAACGCGCTCACGTTTGCTATCTACCATACCAACACTAATATTTGCACATAACTACATAATCAGTGTTTTAATGCAAACTGGCAATGGGAGACTTCAAACTGGGTTCTAATTTAATGCAGCGATTCATCAATATGTAATGTGTATGTGGGGGGGATTTAAGAATGGATAATCAATAATCGATGCAGTGATTAATTGTTGCATCTCTAGTATGCAAAGCACATATATGCTGAATATCAACTGACTGTACAAGGACCAAGCATTCCATTATCTGTTAGTCAAACTTACAATAGTTCTACAGTATTCTACCCACAATGTATCCATAGTGGTTGGGTGTGGTGGACTGTATCTGCACCACTTTAGAATTCTAATCAAGATTCTTGATTTTAGTAGATAAGCACACAATCAGCCACTAAGGTATCGCTTGAAAATCAAGCTCACATTGCATTATGGGTACTTGGGACCACTGTGCAATATTTGGTCTAAATATTATACAGTATATAAGTGTGTGAGATATAGATAGAGAGAGATAGAGAGAGATAGAGAGAGATAGAGAGAGATAGAGAGAGATAGAGAGAGATAGAGAGAGATAGATAGAGATATAGATAGATAGATATAAAAATACACACACAGACACGCACACATATATATGACCATGGCATCAAAAGCCTACAAGTACCTCCACTGTTTGTTTTTTTCAAATGCATGCAATGTTTTTGTGTTTGTGAAATATTTCTGTCTGAAAGTTTTACCTTGAAGCCTTAGGCAGGGATTGCAAATTGGATGGTTCTTTTGCAGAAGTTTCCATTTAAACAAGGTGTATGGCCAAGGACTGGTGAAATGAAAGAATTTACCAATTGCCTTAATCAGAGGGCATTGCATCAGCACACAATCCAATATATTTATGCTTTCACTTGCCAATGTTGGAAATGAGAAAAGAAAGTATTGCCAACTGATTCAGAAAAACTTTATATTGGAGTTAGTTTAGCAAATCACCAAAGTATATGCTGAAGCATTTTCATGTGAAGGTTATATTTTTTAAAAAGCGGAGGGTACACTGGCATTTCCAGGACAGGTGTGATTAATCACAGAAGATCTATATAGCAAATAAAAGCTGCATGGTCTTTAAGCCTGAAAAGTCTTCTTAATGCAGCTGCTATTACCAATGGACTAGTATTCCAAATTAATCAGATATCAGAATGTTTTTTTTACCAAGCATTTTATTATTTTATTTACTTCCTCTTTCAATTGTAGGATGTTAGTCCCTCCCCTCCCCCTCAACATAATGAGACACTATGACCTTTCAATTAGAATTGCTCAGGCTCTACTTTAGTGGACCTCCCTAGTCTATAAACAACCTGGCCCTTTTTACTGGCTCCGAGACATTGAAACCAATGTTGATTCAAAACAGGAATGATTGTTGGGCAAATGGGCTTGCCTAGGAAAATGCTAAATGAAGCTTGGGCACTGTTAAGAGTCAAACATGCACAAGGATCTCCCACACAGTTTGTTATAATTATGGCATATCATATTGTATCATTACACCCATTATTAAAGTCTTCCAGATAATCCATTATTAAGTAACTACAGTAATTAACTGAGATAGCTTTGTCCTTTTGGCACTGACATTGATTGCCACTCTCTTATGTTATGTTGCACTAAAACTAACATTGCCTTTTAAATTCATGACTGTACAGTACAATGGGAATGAAAGAAACACTCTACTGCAGGTTGGTAGAGCTTCTCATTTTCAAATCCTGAAAACAAACTTGGAGAATGTCTACAGTACAAGGTATCTATGTTAAATTGTCCATTTAGTACAGAACCGTGGCATTGCCATTGATGTTCCTTCCATTACATATCATGTAGTAAGATACCAGATCATTTTTTGAATCTACATTATATTCATACAAATACAATGACTAAATGGGAGAATTGTACTCTTCTAAATGATGCTGTGTTGCTAAGCAGATACACATCTTGATTTAAAAGAAAAACCCCTTGAATTCAGCTGCTGCATCTCATTTATCATACTTTCTTTTCCAGTGTACTGGTTTTATAATAGAATACTACAAGAAGGTTCATGCAGTGCGATTTGTATTTCGTTCATAATGGCCAAATAACTGTCGAGCCCCCAAAGGTTGGTCATGGCTAACAGTAATTGCTCTTGAATGAAATGGAAAACAGAATGGTGAATTTCTTTGGAGTACATAGGGGCTAAACACAATATCGGTCACAGTTTAGCAAGTGCAACGAAGGTTTCATGAATTTGTAATAACACAAAACAAATATGGTACTTTAAAAGCTGAGTGATGAATTATTGTACTTTGTGCATTTCTTAAATGCAGAGAATTAGGTTAACCCAATTTATATGCTTAATGGAAATATGTTTGTCTTTTTAATTTTTTTTAAAAAAAGTTCTGCTTTAAAGAAAGAAATTTATTTCTATAAAACAATATTTGTATTCTGATTTTGCTAATCTTCCCTGTCTATGTCCACGGGTTATTGTTATTTTTATCTTCTACCCTGTAGCTGCAACAGTAAGTTGAATTGTATCTATTCCAAAGCAGATGGAGGAGTGTTACCTCACACTTATATACAGCAATTCAAAGCAGATGGAGGAGTGTTACCTCACACTTATATACAGCAATTCAAAGCAGATGGAGGAGTGTTACCTCACACTTATATACAGAAATTCAGCTCCGCGGTTGGTCTGCTGTAATAACAACCAAAGCAAATGGATTCTTCTTAGTAAACTACTTCAATTCTGAGACAAAGAAAGGAATTGTGATGCCTCAAAACAACTTATCACAGGCATTTCATTTTTCACTTAAAAAACAAGTGGCGTCATCAACATGTTTGCTGGAAAACAGTCCTCTATAATGTTCGCTGGCAACCTCACACATACTTCTATTATTTTTGATCCTGTTGCTGTTGAGTGGTTTATGCAAGCCTGCTGGCTTTCAGCTGGTGTTTGCTTGCAACACCTGTTCCCTCTGACAGAAATGTTGAGATTGAGCAATTGATTCCAGCCTATCTGTGCTGCTAATGGAATAATAGGCTCAAACACCCTCCTATATAGTAAGCTAGATTTTTTTTTTTAAACAAATATTTTTATGTAGTTTGTAGATGAACGGAACGTTAGGTCGGGGGAGGGGACAGTTAGCCCAAAACATTCAACACAAATAAATCTAGTTTAAATCCACCCTTGAACCAAAACAAAGAGGGGTCTTTATTGCCTTATCCAGTGATCAGTCAATACTATTCCATGTAGGGTTTATCTGACCGTTAGGTCGAGTAATTTATAAACTGTCACAGAAACCCGAGATGGAATTATTTTCCTTTAACTCACTGAAACCCATCTATTATTTTTTATAATACATGGATATTATCTGTAATAAAAAAGACAATAAACAGGTGTTAAGGTTCAAATTGCAAGTAAATTGAATGAATAATAATAACGTAAATTAAGTCAATATTAAAGAATCTTAAATATAATTATTTTTGATAATTCATTAACAGTGAATTAAACTGTGTAGATAATGAACTGCAAATAATAACACATTTAAAAAAAAAGGGTATTTTTATTTTTATTTTTTCCTTAGTCACTGTCAGAGTCGAAGATTATTTGTCTCACTCGCTTGTTTGGTACTCCCGTTGGAGGATGATGAATGCCATTTTGACGTCACTACTGTGGTATTATGCCTTTTTTTCGAATGGCTCAGGATGCAAATATCCATGTATTGTGTGTAATATATATATATATATATATATATATATATATATATATATATATATATATATATATACAGTACTGTGCAAAAGTTTTAGGCAGGTGTGAAAAATGCTGTAAAGTAAGAATGCTTTCAAAAATAGACATGTTAATAGATTATATTTATCAATTAACTAAATGCAAAGTGAGTGAACAGAAGAAAATCTAAATCAAATCCATATTTGGTGTGATCACCCTTTGCCTTCAAAACAGCATCAATTCTTCTAGGTACACTTGCACAAAGTCAGGGATTTTGTAGGCATATAGTCAGGTGTATGATTAAACAATTATACCAAACAGGTGCTAATGATCATCAATTCAATATGTAGGTTGAAACACAATCATTAACTGAAACAGAAACAGCTGTGTAGGAGGAATAAAACTGGGTGAGGAACAGCCAAACTCAGCTAACAAGGTGAGGTTGCTGAAGACAGTTTCCTGTCAAAAGTCATACACCATGGCAAGACTGAGCACAGCAACAAGACACAAGGTAGTTATACTGCATCAGCAAGGTCTCTCCCAGGCAGAAATTTCAAGGCAGACAGGGGTTTCCAGATGTGCTGTCCAAGCTCTTTTGAAGAAGCACAAAGAAACGGGCAACGTTGAGGACCGTAGACGCAGGAAGGAAACTTACTGCAGCAGATGAAAGACACATCATGCTTACTTCCCTTCGCAATCGGAAGATGTCCAGCAGTGCCATCAGCTCAGAATTGGCAGAAAACAGTGGGACCCTGGTACACCCATCTACTGTCCGGAGAAGTCTGGTCAGAAGTGGCCTTCATGGAAGACTTGCGGCCAAAAAGCCATACCTCCGACGTGGAAACAAGGCCAAGCGACTCAACTATGTACGAAAACACAGTAACTGGGGTGCAGAAAAATGGCAGCAGGTGCTCTGGACTGATGAGTCAAAATTTGAAATATTTGGCTGTAGCAGAAGGCAGTTTGTTCGCCAAGGGCTGGAGAGCGGTACACGAATGAGTGTCTGCAGGCAACAGTGAAGCATGGTGGAGGTTCCTTGCAAGTTTGGGGTTGCATTTCTGCAAATGGAGTTGGGGATTTGGTCAGAATTAATGGTCTCCTCAATGCTGAGAAGTACAGGCAGATACTTATCCATCATGCAATACCATCAGGGAGGCATCTGATTGGCCCCAAATTTATTCTGCAGCATGACAACGACCCCAAACATACAGCGAAAGTCATTAAGAACTATCTTCAGCGTAAAGAAGAACAAGGATTCCTGGAAGTGATGGTATGGCCCCCACAAAGCCCTGATCTCAACATCATCGAGTCTGTCTGGGATTACATGAAGAGAGAGAAGCAACTGAGGCTGCCTAAATCCACAGAAGAACTGTGGTTAGTTCTCCAAGATGTTTGGGCCAACCTACCTGCCGAGTTCCTTCAAAAACTGTGTGCAAGTGTACCTAGAAGAATTGATGCTGTTTTGAAGGCAAAGGGTGGTCACACCAAATATGGATTTGATTTAGATTTTTCTTCTGTTCACTCACTTTGCATTTTGTTAATTGATAAATATAAACTATTAACATGACTATTTTTGAAAGCATTCTTACTTTACAACATTTTTTCACACCTGCCTAAAACTTTTGCACAGTACTGTGTAATATATATATATATATATATATATATATATATATATATATATATATATATATATATATATATATATATATATATATATATATATATATATATATACACACACACACACACACACACACACACACACACACACACACACACACACACACACACACAGTGCCTTCCAAAAGTATTGAGACAGTGAAGTCTAAACTGGGATTTTCAATATGAACTAACTATAATAATAATCTCCTGAAAAAAGCCCCAAAAAAACCCAACATGACTGATAAGTACAACTCCTAAGTGTTTTATTTTTAATAAAGTCAATTCAGTTCTACCCTCTTGGGTCAGTTAAACAAATTGATAGTGTTGAACCTCCTTATTTTGAAAGAGCAAAAGTATTGGGACAATTGGCTGACAGGTGTCTCTTGTTGGTCAGGCGTTTGTTGTTGGGTAATTAGGCACTCATAAAAAGAGCTGTGTCAACCTATCTCACTTTGACATCAGTGTTTGGAGTCCGTAGTCGAAAATCAATATGAAAACCAAAGAACTTTCTGTTGAAGAAATGACGGCAATTTTGAAGCTGAAAGAAAAGAAAGAAACCACAGGTATAAATCAGCCAAGACCGGGTTGACCAAGAACAACATCTGCAGTTGATGACATAAAAATTATCAGAGCTGTCAAGGAAAACTCTAAAACAACTGTCAGTGAAATCACCAACAACCTCCAGACTGCAGGGTTGAAGATATCAAAATCCACAGTTTGCAGAAGACTGAGACCGCAGAAGTACAAAGGCTACACCGCAAGATGTAAACCTCTCATCAGCACCAAGAACAGAAAAGCCAGATTACAATTTGCTCGGAAGTACAAAGATGAGCCAGGAGAGTTTTGGAACGAAGTTTTATGGACAGATGAGACCAAGATAAACCTTTACCAAAGTGATGGAAAGGTTGAAGTGTGGAGAAAGAAAGGAACTGCAGACGCTCCGAAGAACACCACCTCATCTGTGAAGCATGGTGGAGGTAGTGTCATGGCCGCCTCTGGAACTGGCTCACTCGTCTTTATTGACGATGTAACTAATGATGGCAGCAGCAGAATGAGTTCTGAAGTTTATAGAAACATTTTGTCTGCTTATGTAGAAGAAAATGCTTCCATACTTATTGGGCGGCGCTTCACCATGCAGCATGACAATGACCCAAAACATACGGCCAATGCAACCCAGGAGTTCATCAGGAGACAAAAGTGGAAAATCTTAGACTGGCCAAGTCAATCTCCAGATCTGAATCCAACTGAGCATGCATCTTACATGCTGAAGAAAAAATTGAAGTCAGAACACCCCAAGAATAGACAAGAACTCAAAATGGCTGCAGCAAAGGCTTGGCAAAGCATCTCAAATGATTACACAAAGAGTTTGGTGAGCTCAATGGGTTGCAGACTTCATGCAGTTATTGCCTCAAAGGGATATGCAACCAAACACTGACTTTTACACCCTGAAAGTTACTTAAAGTGAACGTGTCCCAATACTTATGGTCACTTGAAATGAGTGGGTTGAACACAAAGTATGTTTTTGTTCTAATATGATTAAATGTATGCATGTTATTACCCAATAATAAAACATATATTATTGTATTTATTATTCATATTACTCTCATGATCGCAAATACAAATTGCTTGACTGTAAAGCAAAAATAACAGGTTAGACCGCGCTGTCCCAATACTTTCGGAGGGCACTGTGTGTGTGTGTGTATATATATATATATATATATATATATATATACACACACACACACACACACACACACACACACACACACACACAGTGCCTATAGAAAGTCTACACCCCCTTGAACTTTTTTTGACATTTTGTTGTGTCAGTGTCTCAGAGTTTCATGCATTTAAATGAGGATTTTTTTCCACTTATCTACACACCGTACACCACACCGTTAAGGGGAAAAAAGTTTTCATTGAGAAACAAATTATAGATTAAAAATACAAAACTGAAAGATCATAATTGGATAAGTCTCCACCCCCCTGAGTTAATACTTGGTGGAAGCAACTTTGGCAGCAATTACAGCTGTGAGTCTGTTGGGATAGATCCCTACCAACTTTGCACACCTAGATTTGGCAATATTTGACCATTCTTCTTTACAAAACTGTTCAATCTCTGTCAAGTTCCTTGGGGAGCATTGATGGACAGCAATCTTCAAGCCATGCCACAAATTTGATTGGATTTAGGTCGGTGCTCTGACTGGGCCACTCAAGGACATTTACCTTTTTGTTCCTTAGCCACTCCAGTGTAGCTTTGGCTGTGTGTTTTGGGTCGTTGTCATGCTGAAAGGTGAACTTCATCCCAGTTTCAGCTTTTTTGCAGAGGGCAGCAGGTTTTCCTCAAGGACTTCTCAGTACTTTGCTCCATTCATTTTCCCTTCTATCCTAACAAGTGCTCCAGTCCCTGCTGGTGAGAAACATCCCTATAACATGATGCTGCCACCATCACCACACCATCGTAGTAGGGATGGTGTTCTTTGGGTGATGCACTGTGTTGGGTTTGCGCCAAACATAACGCTTAGCATTTAGGCCAAAAAGTTCCATTTTAGTTTTGTCAGACCACAAAACTTTTTGCCACATGGCTACATAATCTCCCGAGTGTTTTTTTGCATACTTCAAATAGGATTCAAGGTGGGCTTTCTTTAGTAATGGCTTCCTTCTTGCCACCCTATCATACGGGCAAGATTTGTGGAGTGCTTGGGATATTGTTGTCACATGCACACTTTGACCAGTCTTGGCCATAAAAGCTTGTAGCTCTTGCAAAGTTGCCATTGGCCTCTTGGTAGCCTCTGATCAGTCTCCTTCTTGCTCGGTCATCCAGGTTGGGTGGACGGCCTGATCTAGGCAGGGTCTTGGTGGTGCCATGCACCTTCCACTTCATAATAATCGTCTTGACCGTGCTCCAAGGGATATTCAAAGCCTTTGATATTTTTTTATACCCATCCCCTGATCTGTGCCTTTCAACAACTTTGTCCCAGAGTTCTTTTGAAAGCGCCTTGGTGCTCATGGTTGAGTCTTTGCTTTGAAATGCACTACCCAGCAGAGGGAACCTACAGGAACTGCTAAATTTATCCTGAAATCATGTGAATCACTACAATCGAACAGAGGTGGCAGCCACTTAACTTGGTGTGTGATTTTGAAGGCGATTGGTTACACCTGAGCTAATTTAGGATTGCTATTACAAGGGGGTGGATACTTATCCACTTAGCTATTTCAGTTTTTATTTTTAAAAAAAATTTCTACAAATTTCTGGAATATTTTTTTCATTTGGAAGTTGTGGGGTAGGATGTGTAGATAAATGAAAAAAAAAACAATTTTAATGCATTTTAATTCCAGGCTATAAGGCAACAAAAGGTGAAACTTTTGAAAGGGGGTGTATACTATAGGCACTGTATACACACACATTATACCCTCCTCTATAAGTTATGTTACTGTGTGGGTATCTGCTGAGAAAGAGACACACAGAGGGTTTGCAGGTGAAACACCGATCAGGTGTGCCGGTTTTGTTTAACAATCACAGGCAGGTTCAGTGGTTGGTGGCTGCCACTAGGATACCAGCAATGATATCCCGAGTGCGGAAGGACACACACAGGTGCACGTTACACAAAAATACAAAATACAACACAATGGGTAAAACAGCTAATAAAACAAAAGGTGGCCAAGCTCAGGCTGAGCGCTGCTCCTACTAAAAGGGAGGTCCCGCTTCAGGAACCTTATCCCTGCACAAATAAACAATACTGTGGCGGGATTAAAATCCCCTATACTAATCCCTACCATAAACACACACAGAACCCCGGTATACATACAGCCGTTCTTGGTTGATCCATCTGCTTTACTCTTTCCTGGCTATCCACGCAGGCATGCATCTTCACACTGGTATACAAGAACAGTTACAAACAAAGGACAGGCTTTTTCAGCCTCTTTTAAAAGCAGGTGACCAGGGTTAATTGATACTCAATTAGTCAATTAACACCTGGCCACCTGCTGCACATTAAACTTCAATTAGTCAAGGAGGGAAGTATAACCTCCCAGCCCTGCCATATCTAGCACACACTGTTTGTAAATGTAAACACATTTTATTTACAAATCATACAAAAACACGTTTTATTTATAAACCCTAACAAATATACATTATTTACAGGGGCAGGCCTCTGCCATGCCACACCCTCTCTCTACAGGAAGCAAGAATGTGATAAAACGTTTACATTTTAAATATCCTATTCAGCGTGAAGTATGCAATATTTGAAATTATTTAGGTGATAGAAGGACACTATTTTGTGGAATTGGGTGACTTCAAATTCTAAAGAACCTGTGTTGCGAATACATCTATTTCTAAATATATGTTAGGTGTTCCCTGAGTGGTTGCTATAGAATAAACTCAACTGTACTGGAGAGACAGACGCAACCCTGGGCTAAATGCCAGATAATGAAACAAGAAACATAACAGTTTTAAGTTTTAAGCACTGCTTTTGTACATTGAGTAAGTCCTCGGCATGGCATCACTCTTGTGGCCTCCCAGTGCAAAGACATCAGTCAATTCCGCTTGAGAAATCTTAATAGAAACCTTATAAAATTGTACTTTGGTATATCTTTGTAAACTGCGTACTTAAAAAAACTGAAAAAGTGGAAACACGGAAAAATCTGCAAACGATTTGTGCACGGATAATGACATGTTACTGAAGTGATTTGCATAGTTATTTGTACACAGGCAGATGACAGGTGGTATCATCAACACTTTTTAAAATGTAGAGGTGACTGTTATTTGCTTTATTGGTGGGTGTTCACATGCATTACAGTATAATTGGAGGTCAATTGCTCAATTCTCAAACATCTCTTATTGATACAATAATCAAAAAGTTATAAAAATTAGTCTTGTACTGCTGTTAATCCGTGTGCTTTTAGATATTTAAGAAGGACGTTTTTATTCCTTAAATGACTTTTTTTATATCACATTTTAAAGCATTCCAGTTAGGTGGACCGATATTAATTTGTAAATCGGTTGCACCTACAATTGCTCAAATCTCATAAACCATTTCAGCTGGCATATTATTGTGTTTTAAATGTCTGCTGTATAGAGACAGTACACTGAGTTAGTGTCCAGTTTGTAGGCTAGGCTGACGAACATCAGAAAAAATGTATATTTATAACAAAATATATTTTTGAATGATAAAGCAACAATGTTGTAACCCATTACTTACTACCCTCCCATCCTATATGCATGTTAATAGATACTGCACATGCTCGAATGAGATTCATACCCAGCACCCACATAAAACAAACCATGCTCATCCACTGTTCATGGTACCAGATCATTTAGGATGTGGGTGGTTTTTCCAAGTGCATGAAGAAACTATCAGTATTCCAGGCACTCATAGTGTTAGATGTTCCTCAGTGCCTTTATAACTGGCTTCCTGAAACTGTTCCCCAGGGATTTAAGGGACTTATTGTTAAACTGCACTGCAGCAGCACACACGTCCCAGCTGACAAGGTTCTGTCAAGAAGACTGAGGTGTTCAACTGGAAAAGGTCACCGCTTTAGGCATTGCCATGCTAATGTCATATATAATGAGGAGGTATGCAAATGCTTGTTCTAGGCCTTCATATATTAACCCCATAGAGTACTTCTGCAGTTTTCCTAACTACAGAACATACATTCTAAGTAGGGCTGTATTTTTTACACTGTACACGACATTTCACGATTTAAACCTAATATTTATTAAAGCAGAAAAAAAATGGTGTTGTCACATTCAAAATTGATATTTTTCTTTAGAGTTGTTATACAAGTGTGCCTAAATATTGAAATGCTTACCTGAAAAACAATAAATGCTAAATTGTAGAATATTTTGTTTTTATGTCCAGCTTTTAAAGACATTCTATTTTCACAATCAGTGATTTATCAAACAAAATAAAAATGTAAAAATAACAACAGCCTAAAAATAACTTTGTTAAAAAAAAATCAGATTCCTCCATATATATCAGTAGCTAGATATTGATACACTTTATAACTTGTAGTAAAGTGTGCCAGCATGGATTGGAGTAGTGGGACAGCAGTGTGGAGTAATGGTTAGCGCTCTGGACTCTTGACTGGGGGGTCGTGGGTTCAATCCCAGCTGGGGGACACCCTTGAGCAAGGTACTTTACCTAGATTGCTCCAGTAAAAACCCAACTGTATAAATGGGTAATTGTGTGTAAAAAAATAATGTAATTGTATGTAAAAATAATGTGATATCTTATAACAATTGTAAGTCGCCAAGGAAGCATTTGAGCCCCCATTGCCCAATCAATACTGGACTTGTTCCTTCAACATACACTGTGAAACATTGATGAACTGTGTGGTTGTTTGGTGCGGGGCCTCACTGCTGAGTATGGTGTGCAGAGCTGAGACTCACTTAGGACCAGCAAGACTTGGGCCTAAGACTCCAGAAATGAAAGACCAGTTTGTAAAGCTGCTTGGGTAGAATTTGTACCCTGACACTTTTTTAGATTTAAATATACGTTTTGCAGCCAGTGACACCCCATGGGATTAAAAACAGCTTCTTGATTCAAAGCTAAATGAAAACCATCCATGTGCTGCAGAATAATACCAGTCTGCTGTTTTAAATTTCAGTATGTCCATGGTGAATTCATTTCAGGCTTTTTCAGTATGTCCATGGTGAATTCATTTCAGGCTTATTCAGTATGTCCATGATGCATTCATTTCAGGCTTATTCAGTATGTCCATGGTGCATTCATTTCAGGCTTATTCAGTATGTCCATGGTGCATTCATTTCAGGCTTATTCAGTATGTCCATGGTGCATTCATTTCAGGCTTATTCAGTATGTCCATGATGCATTCATTTCAGGCTTTTTCAGTATGTCCATGGTGAATTAATTTCAGGCTTATTCAGTATGTCCATGGTGCATTCATTTCAGGCTTATTCAGTATGTCCATGATGCATTCATTTCAGGCTTATTCAGTATGTCCATGGTGAATTCATTTCAGGCTTATTCCGTATGTCTATGATGCATTCATTTCAGGCTTATTCAGTATGTCCATGGTGCATTCATTTCAGGCTTATTCAGTATGTCCATGGTGCATTCATTTCAGGCTTATTCAGTATGTCCATGATGCATTCATTTCAGGCTTATTCAGTATGCAATGTACGTTTAAAAACTTCCACCTTAAACCCTTCAACTCCAGATGTAAAAATGAATGTACAGTACTGTGCAAAAGTTTTAGGCAGGTGTGAAAAAATGCTGTAAAGTAAGAATGCATTCAAAAATAGACATGTTAATAGTTTATATTTATCAATTAACTAAATGCAAAGTGAGTGAACAGAAGAAAAATCTAAATCAAATCCATATTTGGTGTGACCACCCTTTGCCTTCAAAACAGCATCAAGCATCAATTCTTCTAGGTACACTTGCACACACAGTTTTTGAAGGAACTCGGCAGGTAGGTTGGCCCAAGCATCTTGGAGAACTAACCACAGTTCTTCTGTGGATTTAGGCAGCCTCAGTTGCTTCTCTCTCTTCATGTAATCCCAGACAGACTTCGATGATGTTGAGATCAAGGCTCTGTGGGGGCCATACCATCACTTCAAGGACTCCTTGTTCTTCTTTACGCTGAAGATAGTTCTTAATGACTTTAAGCTGTATGTTTGGGGTCGTTGTCATGCTGCAGAATAAATTTGGGGCCAATCAGATGCCTCCCTGATGGTATTGCATGATGGATAAGTATCTGCCTGTACTTCTCAGCATTGAGGAGACCATTAATTCTGACCAAATCCCCAACTCCATTTGCAGAAATGCAGCCCCAAACTTGCAAGGAACCTCCACCATGCTTCACTGTTGCCTGCAGACACTCATTCGTGTACCGCTCTCCAGCCCTTCGGCGAACAAACTGCCTTCTGCTACAGCCAAATATTTCAAATTTTGACTCATCAGTCCAGAGCACCTGCTGCCATTTTTCTGCACCCCAGTTCCTGTTTTTCATGCATAGTTGAGTCGCTTGGCCTTGTTTCCACGCCGGAGGTATGGCTTTTTGGCTGCAAGTCTTCCATGAAGGCCACTTCTGACCAGACTTCTCCGGACAGTAGAGGGGTGTACCAGGGTCCCACTCTTTTCTGCCAGTTCTGAGCTGATGGCACTGCTGGACATCTTCCGATTCGCGAAGGGAAGTAAGCATGATGTGTCTTTCATCTGCTGCAGTAAGTTTCCTTGGCCGACCACTGCGCCTACGGTCCTCAACGCTGTTCGTTTCTTTGTGCTTCTTCAAAAGAGCTTGGACAGCACATCTGGAAACCCCTGTCTGCCTTGAAATTTCTGCCTGGAGAGACCTTGCTGATGCAGTATAACTACCTTGTGACTTGTTGCTGTGCTCAGTCTTGCCATGGTGTATGACTTTTGACAGTAAACTGTCTTCAGCAACCTCACCTTGTTAGCTGAGTTTGGCTGTTCCTCACCCAGTTTTATTCCTCCTACACAGCTGTTTCTGTTTCAGTTAATGATTGTGTTTCAACCTACATATTGAATTGATGATCATTAGCACCTGTTTGGTATAATTGTTTAATCATATACCTGACTATATGCCTACAAAATCCCTGACTTTGTGCAAGTGTACCTAGAAGAATTGATGCTGTTTTGAAGGCAAAGGGTGGTCACACCAAATATGGATTTGATTTAGATTTTTCTTCTGTTCACTCACTTTGCATTTAGTTAATTGATAAATATAAACTATTAACATGTCTATTTTTGAAAGCATTCTTACTTTACAGCATTTTTTCACACCTGCCTAAATCTTTTGCACAGTACTGTACATGCCAGGTACCAGATTTTTAAAACAATTTTAATTGAGGTTTTTACATTTCCATTAACCCTTTAAGCCTTCAGTACTACTCATAATAAATGCTCTCCATCAGCAGCTCCCTTTTGCGAGACTCTACTGAGACCTGCCCACCAGCCGGTCAGGGATCCACAACCATCCAATCCCTGGCTGCCATTTCCTGTCAACGCACTCATGGCAGAGCGTCTGGCTTGCTTTTTACAACAATAAACAAAAGAAAACGAAATACAAATCACACATTTATATACATGTGCAAAGCCTCAGCCCAGCCATTGTGTGAAATTACTGTTAATATTGTGTAATGGGAAGAAGTGTGTTTTCAATGAGATCACTTTACCCCAGGCAGTAGTTAATGAGTTAACAGCAGCAATGTACAGATAGGAAAACCAAAAATGATCTTGTCTGTTTTAAGTTATACTGTATAATTTCCAGACAGTTAGTTCTTTCCATTCCTTCAGTCACAAAGAGAAAAAATAATTTGACCCATTAATTATGCAATCGGATACAATTTCACAAGAGCATAACAAGGTAAATGAATGCCTGAGGGACTGTCCTGTGTGCAACCCTAATTAGAAACTATAGTATTTGTTTCTCACAGACAAAACAGGTCTAATTCTGTAAAATGCCGCACATTAGACTTCAGTTGCACTGCATTTACACCTCCTCCCTTAGCAACCCCCTGAGTTCCATTTGTAATCCAGGATGACAGAGACTCAATCAGCAGGCAGGCACTTTTCAACTAGATAGAACCTGCCCACGCATCAGTATTCCCATTCGGTTTACCTTTCTTTTCTTCTCAACAATACATTGATCTCAGAAGACCATGAGGAATGGTCTCAGAAGAATATAAACAATATTCATTAGTGGGATTCCTTTTCAATCACTTATCTACAGCAGGAGATTCCATGATGATCTAACTTTTCATTTCAAAGGTGATTAACTGTTGCTGTTGATGAAATAGCTCTAATAGAATTCATAGAGCGTCAACCATTACCTAATATCGAGAGTCATGTTCCTGTTTTTTGGATGCAATATAGAGCTTGAATGCCATTGAAATTGTGTTCATATGAATCAGTTGTACTGCGGAAGTCTTTGTTAAGTCTTTGTTACATCCTGTGTAACTTCCTGCACATTGCTGTGGTTGTTACACCTTGCTCACGTCTATTCAGTGTTATACTCATACTGTACTCTTTTTTTAGGTACTTTTACTGTTCAGTACAATAGGCACCTTTGAAGGAAATCTTACAAAGAGAGTTCTAGGACTGGATGAGTAGGATGGAGATGTGGGGGATGGGGATGTTGACGTTGCCACTGCTTGTGAATAAATAGAGAGGATTTCAGTCTTCAGTGCTGCCAATGCAGTACATTTCATGAGCACCACAATTCATGACAGAAAAAATACAGGTCTAGAAAGAGTTCCTTCCTTGTCTTAAGGGAGCCTCACGATGATTTCACTGCAGTTTGATTTCACTGCAGTTATACAGTTATATTAGCAGGAACATGATCTCTGTCACAGGCCTGGTTATCCGCAGGCCTGCAGGGGTGTATCTGTGATGCATGAAAACACAGCAGAATGTTCGCATGATTGTTTTCTCCTCACTCCAGGCCAGATGGAGCGTATGTCACTGAGGTACGTTCAATCTAGCCAGCTGGCTGTTTCATGCAGTTTCGCCGCACGTGGCTGTATAAGCTAGGACGCATCACACAGCACAGACTCGACCCTGCGTTACATAATGCGCATACATTATTACAAATCAGATTACCCGCAGAGGCTTTAGTGACGCAACATCGGTGGCCAGTAATGGCAAAGGGTTAGGAATGTATTGCTTTAGGGTACGTTAGAGCTTAGGGAACTGTGTCTGGTGTATGCTGCACTTGCTCAATGGGCGCTCCAGCATGGTATGTGGTGTAGGGCCACATACCAAGTGATTCAATTCTTCTGGAGGGTCCATGGTGCTAGAGTTTTTATTTACTGATTTTTTTTTAATTTTTATATGCATATAACAGTGTGTGCTACATATTTTAATGTATATTTGAATGTGGTGCTCAGATAGAAAACAGAAGACCCTTATGATAAAAAATAATGTAGGTGGCGTGCAAGCAAACCCCTGTTTTACTTGGAGCTCCTGCACTATTAAAAATAGGTTTAAAAGCAATAAAGAAGTATGTGTCCCCACAGCTAAAACTTGCTCTGGGGAATATAAACCTGGAAATAGAAAAGCTAAAAGAATGCAGCATACTGACTCTAATGAACCATATTTCAGCAAGCAGTTAAAAATAATTGTGGTATACTGCACCTTTAGTGACAAGGTAGTATAGGCCCAAGGTATACTTTTACTGAATTGTGCATTTGAATTTGATGATCAAGAGAAATATACTCAGCAAAGTGCAAAGTAGTTATCTGTACTGCATTTCCCACAAAAAAAGCAGTGAAATGTGTCAAAATGTTCTAATACTGTTTTTAATTGAATATAAATAATTGGCTTAAGTCCTGCAAAAGTCTTTTATGAGTGATTTGAGTGCTTTTTGAAAGGTGATTTTACAGTTCACACTATAACAAAAAGTGTATTTGGTTGTCCAATCCCCATTGTAAAGGCCTGTGAATAATATTTTATTGAGTGATAAATGATTTTGGAAAAACATTTCAAACAATCTTTATTTTTATATAGCGCCTTTCTCGATAGATCACTGCAAAGCGCTTTACAAGGATACAAACCTTAATAAATTTTACACAAAGTAGCAATAAGCAGTAAAATGAACAACAGAACGAGTGTCTAGGAACAAAAGGGTTGAAAGTAAGATGGGGCAAAGCCATTTAAAGCCTTATAAGTTAAAAACAGCACCTGTGTCACCCTGTTTGAGATATAGATATAATTAGGTATCCTCAGTGTAACAATGAAAATTAACTACATGTCTACGAATAATGTTGCCCAAAGGTAGCATATACAAAGAAAACAGAATTGGGCCAAGAATCGAGCCCTGTGGGACCCCACGTGTAGCCTTTGACAAAAAAGAAAGAAGTCTTCTCCTCAATTTTAACAAATTGAAGCTTGTTTGAGAGATAGGATCGAAACCAAGACAGGACACTACCTGACAATCCCACCATATTTTTAAGGCGATCAATTAAAACCGAATGCAGCACTTAAATCTAGTAATATAAGACCCGAAGGTGAGCCCATGTCAGAGGATAACAACACATCATTTACCACTCGAATAAGTGCTGTCTCAGTGCTATGAGAAGGCCTGAACCCAGACTGAAATTTCTCATATATGTTATGAACTCCTAGAAATCAGCCACTACTCAACCACAACTCTTTCTAAGACTAGACAGAAATGGGAGATTGGAAATAGGTGTTAAGAACATTGGGGTGAAGGTGGGTTTCTTGAGCAGAGGTTTTACTACATCAGTCTTAAATTAGTTATTTATGTATTTATGTGTTTACATTTTTATAGTGCTTTTATACAGGGGTATCTCAAAGCACTGTATTAAACATAGCAAAGAGAATGATACATTAAGATAAAACAATACATTAGTATAACAAATACATATACATCTACCACTGTCAGATCATAAAACAGATTAAAAACAGTGTAGAATAAAGTGTAAAATAAATAAATACATATAAATATAGGTGCTAACATAGACATACATATACACTTTTACATAACAGTACTAATAACAAATAGTAAGATAAAATACAATGATGCAATAATAGCACAATAAAAGTAGCAATTAAAAGTTACATTCAAACCCATTAAGATAAAAAGGCCAATTTATGATAATACGTTTTAAGTCTTGATTTAAAAACTGTAACAGTATCTGCTTCCCTGACAAATACAGGCAGAGCATTCCATAATTTTGGTGCTCTACAGGAAAAAGCCCTACCTCCCGTATTAATTTTGTTGACTCTAGGAACAACAAGCAGCCCGCATCCTGTGATCTCAGAGAGCGGCTAGGATGGCATGGGATCAGCAACTCCTGCAGATAAACAGGTGCTAGACCATTAAGGGCCTTATATGTTAGTAGCGAAGTCTTAAAATCAATTCTATATTCCATCGGGAGCCAATGTAAAAATGCTAAGACGGGTAATATTGTTACTTTTCTTGGTTTTAGTCTAGCCTCTGTGTTTTGAATAAGCTGGCAGAGGGATACCAGATGTTTTGAGATACCAGAGGAAAGTGCATTGCAGTGGTCAATCCTTGATGAAACAAAAGCATGCATCAGCTTCTCAGCATCAGATGCAGGAATACTTGGCCTAAGCTTAAATGATAGAATGATAGAATGATATTTTAGTTATTTTCCTAATATGATTCTCAAAAGACAGATTGGGATCCCCAAATTTCTCATTTTTAATTTTAATTTTAATTCCGATGAGAGACTGCTAAGGTCTAACTTTCATAATTCGTCATTTTTTTGTTGATGCTGTGAGCCAACAAGCATGGCCTCTGTTTTATCCGAATTCAGCATTACGAAATTATATGACATTCAACACTTGATGTCAGCAAAGCAAGCAGATAATGTCACCTCAGTAGAAGGATTGGCTGGATTTATGGCTAAATATAACTGGGTGTCATCTGCAACAATGGAAATTAACTCTGCCTGTGGACAATATCGCCTAAGGGCAGCATATATAGAGAGAATAACAGGGGACCTAGAATAGAGCCCTGCGGAACAACGCAGGTAACTTCTGACAAATCTGATTGTGTCTCTCCAATAGAGACATACTGGAACCTATCGGAAAGATAAGACCTAAACCAGGTTAGAACCCCTCCAGACAACCCCTCTAAACTTTCAAGCCTATTTAATAGAATGGAATAATCTACCGTGTCAAAAGCAGCACCAAGATCTAGGAGAATTCAAATTGAAGAGAAGCCAGAGTCAGAATTAATCAAGGGATAATTTACTATCCTAACAAGGGCTGTCTCTGCGCTGTGTGCAGCACGAAATTCAGACTGAAATTTCTCAAATACAGTATTACAAGCTCGAAATGTATGTAATTGGTCAACAAAAACACTCTCTAAAACCTTGGCTAAAAATGGGAGATTGGATATTGGCCTATAGCTACTAACTGCATTAGGATCAAGGTTGTTTTTTTTGAGCAAAGGCTTTACCACCGCGAACTTAAATGCAGAGGGAACTCTACCAGAGAAAAGTGATTAATTTATAATTGATAGGATGCGTGTATTAATGGCACAAAATACGTCTTTTAATAATTTGGTAGCAATTGGATCAAGGGAACACGTAGTAGATCTCATACGCAGTACCTGATAAAAGAGAACTGTTAACAATATTCAAAACTGCAGTGTTTATTTTAGGGATTTATTCTAAAGTGAAGTGGGAGTAGGGTCTAACGCACATGTTGTGGGTTTCATCTTTTTAACTGTAGTAACCAGATCCATTTCACAAAGCTGTATGACCAAGGGTAAGAGTATCATTGTTAGATGACACATCTAAATTTGATACACAGTTAGGTATCTGATTTCTAATGTCAGTGACTTTCTTGTTAAAGTGATTTATAAAGTCATCACAGCACTGATGCGCACTTGATAGAATAGACTCTGAATGTGGATTTGTTAATTTTGCAATAGACTGAAAGAGACATCTAGGATTGTTCTTGTTTGTTTTAAAAAGCTTTGAATAATAATTACAATAATCATTATATTTACACTATTTAAATTGAGTATCCAAACTTTTTTCACAAAGGGTGGAGTGGGGATTTAAAATGAAAAAAAAAAGTTAATACAGTCCTTTATTGATGTAGAAATATATTTGTGATACGCTGCTGTTAAGAATTCTGTCCCTGTGTCGGTGAGATGAGATGATATTAAAAGCTAAATAACTACAAGTGCAGACGAGCCCGACTCCTTTGCATTGTAGTTTAGACCAGGGCTTCTCAAACTCGGTCCTGGGGACCCCCTGTCTGCTGGTTTTCATTCCAACCGAGCTCTCAGTTACTTAACTAGACCCTCAATTGAACTGACAATTTGCTTAATTAGACATTTTTGTTTGTTTTCAGCTATTGAACAGTTGCATATTTCAAGTCAGCTATAACATTTGATAAGTAACTTGAACTGCAACTGTTTAAGAGCTGAAAACAAGTAAAACATGTCTAATTAAGCAAATTATTAGTTCAATTAAGGGTATAGTTAAGTAATTGAGAGCTTGGTTGGAATGAAAACCAGCAGACACAGGGGGTCCCCAGGACCGAGTTTGAGAAGTCCTGGTTTAGATGCTTGCTTGCAGTGCACAGGGTCGTTGGTTCGTGCCCAGCCCCGTGATCTGGATCTCATAGATTGGCTGCAGCCGATCACCAAGGTTAAAAGAAGAAGAGCGTCTAACGAGCAGTGTTGTGGGATTCACTGCAGTTACAGATTCTGTCCCCTGTCGGTGAGATGAGACAAGGTTAAAAGAGAGAGAGCGTGTAACGAGCAGTGTTGTGGGATTCACTGCAGTTACAGATTCTGTCCCCTGTCGGTGAGATGAGACAAGGTTAAAAGAGAGAGAGCGTGTAACGAGCAGTGTTGTGGGATTCACTGCAGTTACAGATTCTGTCCCCTGTCGGTGAGATGAGACAAGGTTAAAAGAGAGAGAGCGTGTAACGAGCAGTGTTGTGGGATTCACTGCAGTTACAGATTCTGTCCCCTGTCGGTGAGATGAGACAAGGTTAAAAGCATTAACCAGCATAAGGTAAAAAAACACGATTAAAATGTAATTAGAATTGAAACTGCTTACTCATTATAATCTTTACAACTGACTCTGTCATTAGCTAGTGCCTTGCTCAATTGGGACATTTTGGCACACAAAGGACAAGATAATAAAATTCCAGAAATAAAAGTGTGTAGCCTGGTCATATCCACTAACACCACACAGTTATCAATGCCACTCTGCCAGTTTTTAATGTTTTGTTCTTAATTTATCCTCCACACAACCCCTGCTGCCCCCCACCCCCAAAAAGCACGTTTCCATGAGCTCCATAAAAAAAGGTTGATATATTCTCCAAACTATATCAGGACAATAAAGGGGATCATCCTAGCAACCTAATCCTACATTATCATCCCTTAAATAACCTGCAAATCTTCCTGAATGTTTAATCCCAGCCGAGACGTTGGGTAAAAAAGGAGATATTTATAGCAAAGCTGTTCGCAGTCGGAACTGGTTAAACACAGGAGGGATTTCTGCCTGTGTGAGATTAGCAAGGAGGGTGGCTGGATTGCTTCGGTTGGTAAGAACCTCTGTGATGTCCACGTGTACTGTAGCTGAGTGAGGATCACACACTGATTCATGTGATTCTTGTGACATAGTGATTTCCTTCTATGCAGCTCATATGTTGCATAATAGTGATTTGCCTCAAGATGTATTGGTTTTTGAACTTCCATTAATCCCTAATGTCCTTACTGTCGAAGTACAAAGAAAGTGAATATTATAAAGATTTGGGGAAGATTTGCACACCCTTGTGGTAATTTTTCACTATTTTGTTTAGCTTTTTCATCAATAATGATACAGCACTCAGTAGCGCTTATTTTACAAATACTAAAATAAATTCTAAAAATAAAAAAATAATAATAATATAAACTTCTTTGACAAAAGTCTTACATTTTTGGTGGTTGAAAAGTGTAATTTGTTAGTAAGCCTTGTAAATGAAATAGGAAGAAAATCTAAATAATATGAAGTGCAACCTTTATATGCAGCATCGATGTGAGAAAGCATATTTACAATTCTAGTCAGGCACAAAATGTAGCCTGCTCTTGCAGTGTTTCTGTGTCTCTCTATTTCACGGTTAGTTACACTCAATTGTCAAGTCTGTTAAAGTAGGGAAGTGCAATATGTCCCTATTTAAATGTAACTTATCCAATCTGCAGTTTTGATGCTGAGATGTGCAACATCTGATATGTGACAGAGGGGACCAGAAGGACACATTATTAATACTGTAATTTGCTTTGCTTGATTCTGACAAACTGGCATTGCAATGGATGCAAATCACACCTCTGTTCCATTGTTACCAAGCATTTTTCAGACAGCATAATTACTGTGTTTATTTTTTCAGTGGTGCTGCAAATGCAAAAGCTATGAATTGCATAAGAGATACTGAAAACAGCTCTGCAATAAAACAAATGTGGTCTTTAATGATTCACAGTTCATTTGGGGTAGAAAATGTCACTGCACTATTTCTGGACATACAAAACTGACTTATTCCCTATTAACATTTAAAAGTGCCAGTGAATCTATCGGTCTATTGATTTCTTTTAACACAGGTTATTAGTCCAACACAGAGATTAAATTAAAAGTTGACACAGAAGTGATAGATCGAGACCATCTGCAGTAATGGGCTTTAATAACATAAATAATCAAAGGAAATAAGTGAGACCATCTGAATTGATCCCAAATGTAACACTCAATCATAAAATCTTTGTAAAACTAGAAAACAAGTACATTTTTCTATGTCTGGTTCCCTCTTCTTTGTGTTAAAACCATCTGGTGCTTTGCTTGTTTGTTTGTTTTTCAAGATATTGATTACTGTAGATTTGGTGATTTGTGGTTTCTTTGACAAATCCACAGTTTTCAGTTGAATTGAAAAATCTATCAATGTTAAAAAGCATATTATAAAATGGCAGGCAGAGGTGCTGCTTTCTGATTGGTCAATGACACGTTCCACCCATTGACAAATTTGACAATATCACCACGGCTGGAGCCTCATCACAAAATGTTTTATACACTGTATAAAATTATAGTTTTTGGTTACTTTCCAAAATTCTTGGGTGTTTTTTTCTGTCACAATATGTATAATAACTCAACAGTACTTGCACAGTTGTACCATCTTTCCTTTGCTGTCTTCCACAACGAAATCCTTATGGTCACGGACATATTCTTCTGGGGTTTTTGTATGTAGGATTTTTTTTTACATTTCACCACAATTTCTGTTTTAAATCCCACAAGCATGTATTGTAAATCCTCGCTATCTAACTGTAATATAGTTTTAAATCACGCAATTGTAGAACAATCCTCTGCTTCTAATTGTAAACTCGTTTTAAATCCAAAATAAATGTAGGAATTTGCTTCCACTCAGTAGTAGTTTCTTTTTTCACTGTGAAAGGGTTGACGTCAATGTGAATTCAGTAACCATTGCCAGTGTTTTTCCAGTGTTTATTGGATATACACCGATTTTTTTTTTTTTTTGTATCAAGGGTGTTTCATCTCTGTATCGGTTAAAACTGTTTATCAGAAGCCCTAGGTATAATTGACTGGTTCAGTGATGATGAAGCTGAGCAAAGCGGAAGATTCAATACAATCTATTCTTGCCAAAGCTGGGCTTGAAACACAGTAAATAATGACCATAAGGGTCCATAACAAGGCATAAGAAGCTACTGGCAAGCGAGCCATGAAGAAAGAAATACATGGTCCCATTGGTCTTCATAAGGACAAATGAGTCAAAAGGCCACTCCCTATATCCCATATAAAAAAGAGACTTATTTAGCCCTTGCTTTGCATATTTTTTCCACAACAGTTTTGACACATATTGATCTTATCTTTGATGCTCCCTGTGGATGCATTGCAGTGTGCTTACACAATTTATCCCGATGTGACTGTTCTGTGTGGTGACCTTATTGATGTTAATGGAGGACAGACACTAAAGCAGACAGGCAAGCACTTTCCACACTCTCTACTGCATTCCACTGCAGAGTACACAGTCTTCTGAGACTAACACGTAGAAGAATTACTTTTTATCCGAGCATGAAGAATATGAGCCTGATTTTACTTGTCAGTAGATCTCACTGCTTTTCAAGTCAGTTGCTGACTAATGTGTTGTACAAGCAAGAAACAGGGATTCATTTTCAGCAGTTGGTGTATCAGTACAACAAGAATATCTTCCTTATGGGACAGTATGTCTTTCACACAGACTAAATAAAAGTGTGTTTAAACCATCTAAACTATGGTTTTATGTATGTAACCTGCCATTTAGAATCAGTTTAGTGCATCATAGCAATAAACACATACATGTAAAACCATAACCAAGAACCACAGATGTTTGTTTAGTCAGCAGTACAGAGTTGAGTATCACAAAGTCTATTAACTGGGTAAATAACCGCACCACTACCTGGTCCCAATAAGATGTGTAGTTTTGAAATGTTTTATTATCTGTTAAACTTACACAAGTTTGTGGTCATGCAATGCTTCTTTTTGCTTTCAAGGTGTGGAGTTCTGCTAACCAGATTGCAATTAGCCCAGTTATATCATATTCACGCTATCTAAATAAGCAGCATGTTGAAAATGTGAATTAAGTAAAAAAAAATAAAAACCTCGAGATATATTTTAAAAACAGTATGTTCAGAATTGTTTTCCCTACAAGGACTCAAACTCCCAGAAGCAAATCACATGTGTAGGATGTGTTCCTTCAACGGGAGGTACAGTTTGGAAAAGACTGCAAGATACTTTTGACAATTTTATTGTTTATAAATTCTATAAATTCTAAAAAAACATACCATTAAAAATCTGATAAATGTTTAACATAATCTGTGCCTCTTCACTTAATTCACTGTACAAATTTGTATTTGCACACTATATTGCCAAAGTTGTTGTATATATCTGTTTGTTAATTAATTTGCTCTTATTTTATTGGACCATGCCCCCAATGTTGATTTCTGACTACTCTGGTAAGGGAGTCAGGAACCTGTATTTGGGGCATAATACCATAATACAGGTTATATTGTGCTGTGTGAAAACTGCATCAATATGTGGATTAGGGGTCTTTATAGGGCTGTACTTATGATCTTGCTGCTACTGATAATAATCAGGGAGAACCAGCATTATGACTGATCACATTTGTTTTTGAGATAATTACTTAAGAGGTATAACCCACACAAACAGAATTCGATAGTGGCTTGGTATACAGTACACCAGATTGGCCTGTAATGCATGCTAAATCAGAAAGTGGATATTCTTATTGCTAAATTGCTGCGTGTACTGCAGTGAAGATATTTTTTCACTATATTTGTGATGATATGGAAGGTATATTTTAACAAGCCAGCTGAAAAAATTACCTGAGTAATTATACACCCCTTTAATAATATATTCACCAGATCGATAAAGGGTTCAAATGAGTTAGCCATCATTATTGCATCATGGGAGGGTATTAGAAATGTGTCTATTTTATATAAAGTAGAGAGTGAATTATCTGATCTTTGATCAACTGTACTGTCTAATCAACCGAACGCACTTGTGGTGTATTACGCACACAGCTTCTGCTGCTAAAACAGCTACCAGAGTTAGCAGCAGGACCAGCACTGAAAGTTACAGAATTATTCAGACCACCAAAACCTTAAATGGTTTAAAAAAAACCTTTAAATTGTTGCAGTTAAGCAAATTAAAACAGTCACCTTGTTCTTGATTTTTCTACTATTTCGTCAGTAAGGGCTGGAGGTCTGTTATTGAGCAGCTAAGAGCTTTTATTTTATTCATTTCAATTGCACGTTATTACAATGCCTTAATAGCAAGTATCAAAGTATAGAAACATTTTACTGAATTTTTAAAGTTAGAGTGCAGACTATTTAGTATTATTTATAGTACATTTGCTGAACAGAAAGCATTTCTAAAGAGATATCCCAAATGCAGTACTCTCTTTTAATCTGTGCATCCAAAAACATGTAATTAAAAGTTAAGCCTATTGTTTCGTATTCTGTCCTGTCCTAAACCAGCAGTTTGTCAGTCCCAAACTGTTGTAACATATATTAACTAAACGGGTAAAAAAAAGAAATGTGTTAATCAGATTATTTTGCCTTTTCCTGCAGGCCTGCCTGCAAGCAGCCCAGAGCTGTGTGGTCCTCCGACGCTGTAGCGCTGAGGTAGCTACATGGCGGGCCTGCAGAGTGAAAAGAAGAGGACGGCTGACGGCACACGTTTCGGAGGACACGTGTGTTTGTCTTCGTCTCTCCCGAGTCAGTACGGGGGTTGCAGTGGTTAGCCAGGATTACGAATTGGGCATTTCAGATTTGGGAGAAAATGGGGTAAAATACAATTAGCGATTCCAAATTAAAAAAAAAAAAAAAAAAAATCTGCCTTTTATTGCAACTGTGGCACCATTCAGTAGAGTGAAAATTGTAAAGGGATCTAAGACCTCCAGACAGAAGGGGTTACAGTGTCAAAAAAGGCTTGAAAACCCCTGCATTAGCATAATGTCAAACAAAGTTTTCATAATTACAAATTCACTTCCACATAAACATTCCCCTCTTTTAAATTTGAATTTCACATTTCTTCTGGACAGGTTAAGGAACAGCAGCAAGAGTTTGACTTGTTTAAGTCTTGATCTTTAGCGCCTTAGGTGACAGGTAGTATGTTGTGTAGAAAAAATACTTCTAATGTACTAATTGAAGTAGCTTTCATTTAAGAGCTCTTTAGAAGACAAATACAATGTGACTTTAAGTTACACCGCTGATAAGCTTCATGAATATGGTCCTAAAAAATTTATTTAAGATGTAATCAAAAAATCTCAAACTTAATTTTCTGGTGACTTCTATTTTTAAAAGCAAAGTGGGTTATATAATCAACAGCAGTGTAATTGGAAGGCATACACTTGTGAATACAGAAACGGTGGTGTGAATGAATTCCCGTTTCCATAACAACAGGTACCTTGGTGTGATTAAGATTACACACTAACCTGACTATTGGATTAGAATTTGGGAAGCTTATCTGGGTTGTCAATTGTACAGATAAGAATGATCTGCTTTCTGAAGGCTGATTTGATCAGCCGATATCCTGCCAGGATACACCACAACTGGAATTTAGTAAAGCATTTTATAGTACCAGAGAATTAAATCAAGCACTTATTTTTAAGCGTACTCCTGGCATGCAATCCATGGTGATTTCTCAGTGCTGTAAAATAGTCTAAAGCAGTGGCTTATCCCAGCAGGGTATAGGCTGATCAACCCCTAATCTGTAACAATAACCAAACCATTAAAAATATATATAAAAATAATTGTAAAAAAAGCATGTAGACAATAAACCATGAAATGATGTTCTATTATAACAAAATGAAGGTTTTATGTTGGAGGCCTGTACAGAATTAATAAATAGGGAAAGGATTTAAGGAGGAGGACTGTAGTCTGTGTATCACCATCCTTCAATTATCAAAGTGAAGGAGGCTAATAACAAGCTGCTTCTCACTCCAAAGACAAAGCTGTATCAGATCAGCCAAGCGAGCAGGCAGATGTGTATTGTATGTGGTTAGTCACAGCCACGGAGTACATATTCACCTATTTTAGATGTGCTTTTTGTGACTCAGAAATGAATTAATGAATAACAAAAATGCACTCTATTGCAAGGCTATTTGTTTCAGAAATGGTTTGGGCTCAATTGATAAACTATTTGTAAATGATGTTCCTAATTTAAAATATGGTAGCAATTTATTCTCATAGCCAAATGCAAGTACATACTGTACTTTACTAAAGGTTGGATTGTGATTGTGTTATAAATTGAACTGTAGCCTTTTTTATCTATACAGTACCAGTAAATGTTACTTCATTTAAACATAAGACCTTGTGACAGATAAAGAATGAATCTTGGTTATAAATCTCCCTTCCGACCTGTGAGGGTGCTGTGTAAAGGGAACAGAGTGCCCTGGACTGGATGGTCTGACAATTCAGGTGGAAATCGGCCATCTAGAAAGGGGATGGACTAGCATAGTCAACAATGACCAGTACATACAGGTAACCCGCTTCTGACTTATCCAGAGGTCCCACCAAATCCATGCCCATGCGCTCGAAAGGAGCCTCTACTAGTAGCAAGGGCACTAACTTTCACAGAGTTGTAAACCAGCGCTTCCTCATTCCCCAGGCACGACAAATCGCTTGAGCCTTCCCAGGTAGCAGGGGAGCCAACCAGATGGCCCACTGATCCTCGGGACAATCGCAGCTTTGTGCCAGGAAAGCCTCGGGATCATCATCTGAAGTCATTTTAGAGATCTTAATGTTAGCTCAGTGGTTTGTAGCTTGGGGAGCAAAGGTCATAGAGGCAACCTGCTGAAGAAGTTGCTTCATCACATCTCGGTCCTCCGCTTGAGCCACTGTCATGGCGGTGATTGCCTGGGCTTGTTGTTGCTGCAGCTCCAGGATGGCCTGCCATACTCGCTCCCCTACGCTCTTCTCTCACCTTGTCATCCTCTTTTGGGCTTCTGGGAAATCTGGGAGCGAAGCTAATCCCACTCTAACACCACGTGTCACAAGGGTGTGGGTGTAGAAGTAAAGGCAACAAGGTCTTTAGTAGTTAACACCTCATGGGTGGCTTTAGTTGACTGGGTTTTCAGGGAAAAAACTGTCTTGCCAAATCTTCATACAGCAAACAAAAGAAGGTGCAAAGAAGAACACAAATCAAAACTGCTACACGAAAACAAAAGAGTTTAAACAAAAACTTTCACGTCGGAGTCAGCAGGTGATCTTCTTCTCGTAGTTACATGGTCTTTGTCCAGCTTAAGCACCCAGACAGCTCTGCACTCTTTACAGCACCTTTTTGAACAGTGTAGCTCGGACAGTCTTTTTCATGTATCCTATCTGGTCGGCAGCCACTTGCAAATGAAAGAGAAGTCTTTTTATATACAGGGTTTGGGGCTGGGCAATCAATTAATCTCACATTTGTGGAATTTTCACATGGATTCCCAGCCCCCAGTGCAGGGAGACAGACTTAACTGCCGTTTCCCCTGCCACAAGCACGTTCACCAAAGACTCAACTTTTCTTCGAAAACAAGTTAATGTGGAAGTCAAAAAGCTTTCCTCCAAACAACAAAACACAGGTCTGGTGATTTTGTTTTTGAAGGTTTCAGGGTTGAAAACCCTTTAGACTGATTTAGGACACAGAGTTGTAACTGTACCATTTAAACAGCAGTGTCTTCTGGAAAAGACTTGTGTTTGTCTGTGTTATGGTATTTAGCTGTGAAAATATGTTGTTTATTTGAAATCAAGCTTTAAAACTGTTTTCCTTTTTCTTTCTACAGAAAGTGAGTGAGAAGGTTGGTGGATCAGAGGGGACTAAACTTGATGATGAATTCAAAGAAATGGAAAAGGTAAGTGTTTTTTTTTTATTACCCAGCAATGCTTCTGGGTCTGGTAATTTATTTAAATAAATTGTTATTTGCAGATTAATCAAATAAAACATCTTATCTATCAAAGTCAAACCTCTGATGTCTCGGTATAAGGAAACAAGCCCACACACGCAAATGCAGATTTTCAGGAATGAGTAAAATCATTTTAAGGGTATAAAACCATGACAAAAATGTAAGTACTCCACAACTAACTTGTTTCTAAAACTCACAAAAGGCTAAATAAAGCACTGTGAAAACAAAACTACAAACAAAAGGTGCTGCGAAGACAGCAAGCAGTACTCTGCTAATCAAACCTTACACACCATGTTCTTATTCTTTTACATCGGTCTAAAATCACCTAAACTAATCCTTATTCATTATACAATTAAACAAACCCACAGTCGTTGGTGATTTCAGTTTCTCCTATAACAAATAAACCCTGACCCCAGTTAGTTACGCTGGACCCTTTTATAACAAGACGTTCCACCGGAATACGCCCACCAGCCAATCATGTGCAGCTGTCATGTCATTGGCTGCAATTCCCTGTACACAAACCCCGCTGGCAGTGCATCTTGAAGTCTGGTTCTTTTAATAAACTACTTACACAAAACTATTTACAAAAATGAGGACAAAACCCCTGAACAAAAAATACACAAAACAAGAACACACGTTTCATGTGCAGGGCCTCAGCCCTGCCACACTGCCTTTGTAAATGATCCAAATGCATTACAGTAATCAAATAACAAAAGCAATAATTGGCTATTAACAAAAAAGGACTGTAAACATCTGGGCGCTTTAGAAATGAATGTAACTCCTGACATGCTGACACTGTTTCCACGAGGATTCAGTGAGCATGTGCAAAACTGGTATTTCCAAAAAGCAGTGGTAACTCCTACATAAGATATTTGGCTGAAGCCAAGTATATCTTAGAGTATTTTTTATACCATATGACCTCATTTATTAAAGGGCACTAAATGTAGCTGTAACGTACACATTAGGTAGTGAGCCTAATGTGCACCATAAATCTAAATTTACTACCCCATTTACTAACAGAGAATGCAGAAATTTACGTGCACATTATTTGGCTAATTTACATACCATAGTGTGCACACTACATGTATTGTGGGCGATAATTTAATGAGAACGATAATGTCTGAGACCCATGACCACTGTGATATAAAAAGCCCCAGCAGTCCAGGCGTATCTTTTGGTCAGGAAAAAGGCGTCTGCTAAATAAACTAATAATAATAATAATAATAATAATAATAATAATAATAATAATAATAATAATAATAATAATAATTGTGAAAGGTGAAGGTGGCATACATTGACCGAAAATGAGCAATCAACAGACGTAGCCCTCTGCAGCAGACAGGCAGAGTCAATGCAAACTAAGACTACACGCAGAGGAGTTCTAGTGGCGGAGGTTGTTTTAAATTATAATACCTTTTTTGGTCCAGCCTCTTCCAAAACTCCTGCTTCCAGAAAGCAGGCAACATTGGCAGCCATACAACACAAGACCAATGCCCTAGTTCACAACCATCCATAGACATGTTAAAAAAAATGGACTAAGATACTTCGCATGGAGAGCAGGATGCGCCCTATAGCCTGGAGATCGCCGGTTGGGTGGGGGGGACTTAGGTTGGCCAGGGTGTCCTTTGCTCACCGCACATCAGCGACCTCTGTAGACTGTCCGGGCGCCTGCAGGCCACAGGTGCGTGGTCCTCCGATGCTGTAGCTCTGAGGTGGCTGCATGGCGGGCCTGCAGAGTGAAAAGAAGCGGACGGCTGACGGCACATGTTTCGGAGGACGCGTGTGTCCGTCTTCGTCTCTCCCAAGTCAGCGCGGGGGTGGCAGCAGTGAGCCGGGTTGAAATAAAAAAAAATGGACTGGATCCTATGGCAGCCCTCAATCTAATCTGAGGCATCCTTTTATACATGACGCTCTGCTGGAACACACCCGCCTGCTGGTTATGAATCAGCACCTGGCAGTCACACGCTGCTTCTCCCTGCAACCAAACACAGCAGGCAGGCTCGTTCCACACAGAGCGTCAGGTTCTGTATTAAACATTTATACAATGAACCCCACAATCAATAAACACAATACTATTTACAATATTTACACACAAAAAAATGTAAAATTGGTTTGCATGCGCTGAGCTCCCGCCCTGCCACGCATATGTTTAGACAAAAAAAAAAAAAAAGTGTATTTCCTGTTGTATTCACAGATTACAAGCTCGTTTTTATGACAACAAGGGAATAAAATGTTACACTTTGGCAAGAATGCATGTGTATGTGTGTCTGCTTCTGAGACTGGTGTTTGTTTCAGATAGTTTTGGGGAATGTACTCTAGTGAGTTTTTAGATTGTTAGTGCTTTCGTTTACTTGATCTTAACCTATGGGTTTTATAACAGCAGGTGTTCTGTGCCATTTGGTATTAAATCTTGCACAATTTATTAAAGCAGAGATTCAGCCCAGCTGGTGACATATTAGCCTCTGGGGCCTGCTTATTGTCTGATTCGCTCTAAAGTAAAAGTCTGTACATTGGAGTGTCAGGTAGCTGCATTTTTAACAAAACAAGAGGTGGCAGGGACAGATGGCAGCCACACAGTTTGAGAACCTCTGCTTTATTCTAACTTGGCACATGGAAATGGATTAATATAGTTTTTCTGCAGTCAGAGTTCTCCAAAGGGACAGCATATGATTCTCTTGTAGTGCAGCTGTTCCTGTGTTTAGATCCCCTCTCTTGTCTTTCTGTATAATTCTGTAAACTGCCCTTGTCTAGTTGTTATCACAGATGAATGTGTTTTGTTACCATTGTAACATGCTATTGTCTGTGTTTGTGTTTAGAAAGTGGACATTACAAGCAGAGCTGTGCTGGAAATTATGACCAAGACAACTGAATATCTTCAGCCCAACCCAGGTAACAGAATCTTCATATTACACTGTGGCGGAGTGTCCGCCCTATTATTATTATTTGTATTATTGTTTGCGGCGCGGATAACAGCGCCGCGTCTTTTATATTTTAAAAACCCGTGAGGATGCATGACTGATCAGCTACTGATTATTTAACTAGCTGACAGTCATGCATCCTTACTAAGCGATGCAGACTGTGGCCGAGGGTAATAAGATAATTAACAGCTAGTTAACCCCTCGGCCAGAGTATAAGAACCTGCAGCAGTCCGTTCTGCGTTGGTTGGGTGTACAGAGAGGAAAGTACGGGAGAACACGGGAGAGCGAGCAAAAACAATTGCTAAAACGTGCTGGTTTAGCCAGCACGCCACTTACTGTTTGTCTGTTTATTCGTTTGGCCCTCGTGCCCTTTGGTTTGTGTTTTGTTGTTTTGTTTAAATATTTTGTTTTGTTTAATTATTAATAAATCCAGCTGAGTGCCGTTGCACTCAGTTTCACCCGCCATCCATTGTTTGACTCAGTTACTTCCTGGTCCGTGGCGTCACCACTGCAAGCCAGACTGTCACATATGGTGTCCTGCGTGGGACAAACGCCTCCAGGAGCGGACCAGGAATACAAAGGCGTTTTTATTTTTTGAAAAGTGTTTTTGTGTTTGAAAAAAAAAAAAAAAAAAAAAAAATGGGAAGAAGCGGCCGAAGAAAGCAGCAACAGCAGCAGGTGGCGCATCAAGAGCAGCGGGCCCGGTCACAGGTCCCGTCGGCGTCTCTACTACGCCGGATGTTTGCCTTGCCTGTCTGGATGAGGAAGGGTGGTGCTTCCTGTGTGGCGAGGTAAGGTATCTTCCACTCAGCCAGAGCCACGCATGGCAGAAGATGGAGGAGCCTGGCGTCCGGCGTCAGGGGAGAGGGCCCGCTGGCTAAGGCGAGTTCACTCTCCTCTGAGGGAATCTGGGGCTGGCTGGTGGAGCCTGGGAGGAATGCTGAAGAGGCCCTCCCGATGTGATCAACCTCCTGTGGGCCAGAGATGGAGAGCGATGGGAAGCCTGGGAAAAGCAACACTGCCCAGTGTCCCTCGCGGAGGTTGCGGACATGGTAATCCGCTACCTGGCTGCAGATATGGCAGGGCTACCGCTATCTCCAGCTCCATCGGGAAAAGCCCAGCCGCTGCCATCTCCAGCGCCAGAGGAGAGGAGCCATTGCTGCCGTCTCCAGCGCCCGAGGGAGAGGAGCCATTGCTGTCGTCTCCAGCGCCCGAGGGAGAGGAGCCATTGCTGTCATCTCCAGCGCCAGAGGAGAGGAGCCATTGCTGTTGTCTCCAGCGCCAGAGGAGAGGAGTCATCGCTGCCTTCTCCAGAGGGAGAGGAGTCATTGCTGCCGTCTCCAGCGCCAGAGGAGAGGAGCCGTTGCTGCCGTCTCCAGCGCCAGAGGAGAGGAGCCGTTGCTGCCGTCTCCAGCGTTAGAGGGTGAGGAGCCCTCGCCACTGTCTCCAGCACTAGGAGCAGAGCAGCAGGAGCTGCCTCTGTCTCCACCACCACCAGGAGCAGAGCAGCAGGAGCTGCCTCTGTCTCCACCACCACCAGGAGCAGAGCAGCAGGAGCTGCCTCTGTCTCCACCACCACCAGGAGCAGAGCAGCAGGAGCTGCCTCTGTCTCCACCACCACCAGGAGCAGAGCAGCAGGAGCTGCCTCTGTCTCCACCACCACCAGGAGCAGAGCAGCAGGAGCTGCCTCTGTCTCCACCACCACCAGGAGCAGAGCAGCAGGAGCTGCCTCTGTCTCCACCACCACCAGGAGCAGAGCAGCAGGAGCTGCCTCTGTCTCCACCACCGCCAGGAGCAGAGCAGCAGGAGCTGCTTCTGTCTCCACCACCGCCAGGTGCAGAGCAGCAAGAGCTGCCTCTGTCTCCGCCACCTCCACCAGCAGAGGGTGAATGCCTGCTGGTTCTGCCTCAACCGCCGTGGGAGGACTGCTTGCCCCTCCCACCTCCACCAGCAGAGGGTGAATGCCTGCTGGTTCCGTCTCAAGCGCCGTGGGAGGACTGCTTACCGCTCCCAGCTCCACCAGCAGAGGGTGAATTCCTGCTGGTTCCGCCTCAACCGCTGTGGGAGGATTGCTTGACCCTCCCACCTCCACCAGCAGAGGGTGAATACCTGCTGGTTCCGCCTCAACCGCCGTGGGAGAACAGCTTGCCGCTCCCAGCTCCACCAGCAGAGGGTGAATGCCTGCTGGTTCCGCCTCAACCGCCGTGGGAGGACTGCTTGCCGCTCCCAGCTCCACCAGCAGAGGGTGAATACCTGCTGGTTCCGCCTCAACCCCGTGGGAGGACTGCTTGCCCCTCCCACCTCCACCAGCAGAGGGTGAATACCTGCTGGTTCCATCTCCACCTCCACCAGCAGAGGGTGAATACCTGCTGGTTCCACATCCACCATCATGGGAAGAACTGCTCCTGCCCTGCCTCGCACCGCCCAAGGATGCCTGTTGCTTCGCACCTACCAAGGATGCCTGCCTCACTTAGCCCAAGGATGCCTGCCTCACTTAGCCCAAGGATGCCTGCCTCGCTTAGCCCAAGGATGCCTGCCTCACTTCGCCCAAGGATGCCTGCCTCGCTTCGCCCAAGAAGGCCTGTCTCGCATCGCCTGGGGCTGCCTGTTGCTCCGCATCGCCTGGGGCTGCCTGTTGCTCCGCATCGCCTGGGGCTGCCTGTTGCTCCGCATCGCCTGGGGCTGCCTGTTGCTCCGCATCGCCTGGGGCTGCCTGTTGCTCCGCATCGCCTGGGGCTGCCTGTTGCCCCGCATCGCCTGGGGCTGCCTGTTGCTCCGCATCGCCTGGAGAGCCACCAGTTATAAGTGCGAGGGAGAAGTGGAGCTCCGCTGCCGCCTCCATGGCCAGGGGCTCCCCTCCCGAGTTAGCCTCCGGAGGGTCGCTACTGCTGCTGCTGCCGTCGCCTCCCGGGGTCGCTGCTGCTGCCGTCGCCTCCCGAGGGTCGCTGCTGCTGCCATCGCCTCCCGAGGGTCCTGTTTTGCTTGGGGTCGCTACCAGTCCTGCCATACGGCAGGAAATACTGTGGCTGGAGCCCCATGAGCGGGAGCTGCCGGCCCGCGGAAAGGGGGAGGTCAGGAGACCAGCTCCCCAGCCGCACTTCGCGGCAGGAAATACTGTGGCTGGAGCCCCATGAAGGGGAGCTGCCGGCCCGCGGAAAAGGGGGAGGTCAGGAGACCAGCTCCCCAGCCGCACTTCGCGGCAGGAAATATTGTGGCTGGAGCCCCATGAAGGGCAGCTGCCGGCCACGAAGAAGGGGAGGAGGTCAGAAGACCAGCTCCCCAGCCGCACTTCGCGGCAGGAAATACTGTGGCTGGAGCCCCATGAAGGGCAGCTGCCAGCCATGAAGAAGGGGGAGGTCAGGAGACCAGCTCCCCGCAGCAATTCGCTGCAGGAGAGGATGGCGGAGCCCCACGGAGGAGCTGCCGGCCATGAAGAAGGGGCAGGTTTGGAGACCACCCCAAAATTTTTGGCCAGAGGAGCCGGCCTGTCGCGGGCCATTGGAGCGCTACGGCTGTTTGGGTGGGAGGAGGACATCCCACCGTGGCCGCCACCTTTGGCCCGTTGCTGCCCCTGTTCCTGCGCCGGGACTGCTAGCGGGACTTTAGGGAATAAGGGGGAGGTGGCGAAAAGGCCATGTGTGCTGCGCACAAGGGGGCATGTGTGGCGGAGTGTCCGCCCCTATTATTATTATTTGTATTATTGTTTGCGGCGCGGATAACAGCGCCGCGTCTTTATATTTTAAAAACCCGTGAGGATGCATGACTGATCAGCTACTGATTATTTAACTAGCTGACAGTCATGCATCCTCTAACTGCGATGCAGACTGTGGCGAGGGTAATAAGATAATTAACAGCTAGTTAACCCCTCGGCCAGAGTATAAGAACCTGCAGCAGTCCGTTCTGCGTTGGTTGGGTGTACAGAGAGGAAAGTGCGGAGAACACGGAGAGCGAGCAAAAACAATTGCTAAAGCGTGCTGGTTTAGCCAGCACGCCACTTACTGTTTGTCTGTTTATTCGTTTGGCCCTCGTGCCCTTTGGTTTGTGTTTTGTTGTTTTGTTTAAATATTTTGTTTTGTTTAATTATTAATAAATCCAGCTGAGTGCCGTTGCACTCAGTTTCACCCGCCATCCATTGTTTGACTCAGTTACTTCCTGGTCCGTGGCGTCACCACTGCAAGCCAGACTGTCACATACATATCATACATCACATTACTACACCAATGAATGCAAAAGTGTAATTTTATCTTCTTTACGCAGGTAAATGGCATTTACCCACTTTTAATTTGGGCAATATAGCATTTACCCACTTCTCATATCAGGGATACCGAGTTTACTCATTTCTTCTCCTGTGATGTGCAAATACCAGGTTAAAGACAAGATATTTTAACAGTGAGCATCTGTGTTGTGTTGCTGCTCGCAAGACTGACAGCTGAGAGCTCTGTTAGAACTGTGACTTGAGCAGGGGGGCGTGGCCACTGGACTGCGTGTTCTGTTTGTGTGTGTGTGTGAGTGTGAGTGTACTGTGATTGGTTGTTTATGTTCTGTTAATGTTCTGTTGTTAGGCACACTCTACCTGCTAGAAGCCTTCATCCTAGCCCACGAAAGGACCCTCACAGTATTTTTCACGTGTAGCGCACCGTCGGGTCTGAACAGCACCTGAGAGGGAAAGGACTGTATGGGGGCTCTTGTTGGCTGAGGGCCAATAACAATGTATCTGTTGAATCTATCTGTTCAACTCCACCAAACAGGGGCGTTTACCCACTCTTTTATTTACCACTCCACTGTGCGCATCCCCACGGTATATAGGTGTACTGTGCGAGAACCGCTTGTTCTGTTGTTATAAAATTTGCTAAGGAACCTCTTTAGCACAAGTTATGAAATCTATCATAATTTCAGGATACAGTATATTGAATCTGCTTGTACTGTATATCTGTCTGAATGTTGTGTATGAGCTTTTAGTGCTTATATCTAGGGAACTGCTTGTCCAATTGAGATGAAACTTGCAAAGCACATTCTTTAGCACAAGTTACTAAAAGTATCAGAATTGGGGTGGGGAGCACCCTGTCGTCTGTCTGTCTGTCTGTCTGTCTCTCCATCTGTATGTAGAGAAGCGCTTCTTCAATTGTGGTGAAATGTAGGTCAAGCTATTGAGTGTACTGTTTAAGCTGATAAGTAGATGTGACAAAGGCGGCCGGACAGTGGGTGACGTCACGGCCAGAAGCAGGAAGCAACAGAACAGACAGAGACTTGGGGTTTTGGTGAAGCTGAGCGCTTGATCGTGCTCAGCATTTAATAATCAAAATAAAAAGGTTTAACACAACAGAACACGAAACAGGACACGGCACTTGCGCCAAAATAAATAGATGAACAAAACGGACTATCACATTAAACAAACGGTGGACGGACAGACACACAAACACGGTGAGTAAATAAATAAACAAGTATCGTGCTAGTCCTACAGCACGCGATAGCAATTGTTATTAAGTATTACTCTCCTTCTCTCTCTCCCGTTCTCCACTCAACGAACACACCAACCCCGAGTGAGTGAAAACATACAGCTTTTATGCAGTTGTACCGAGACTTCGATTGCTAGTCAATCATTCAATTGGAATCTCGGTACAACTGCACGTGAATTAATTAAAGTGCAATTCCCGTGCTCACATATTATTACTTTAACCAGCACGTGAAGTGATTTGTGCATCCTCGTGCCTAAATACAAATCTACAATTTAAACACATGTGAAACACAGACCCGCTTATATCCCGTGTACCAATGCCTATACACCAACATTTACACACAACACGTAACATATAATACACACAGGGGGCACTTTGCCACATATACCCCCTTGTGCAAAGCACACATGGCCTCAATGGCCACCTCCCCCTCAGTCCCAAAGTCCCGGAAGAGGGGAAGCAAGTTGTTTCTGGGGTGGCCATGGTGGAATGTCCGGCACCCCCAATTCTTCGTGGCGGGCAGCTCCCTCTTCCGGGGCTTCAGCCACACTATCTCCTGCCACGAAAGTGCAGCTGGGGAAGCTGGTCTCCTGACCTCCCCCTTCTTTATGGCCGGCAGTTCCCCTCCGTGGGGCTCCGACCACACAATCTCCGGCAGCGAAACTGCTGCGGGGAAGCTGGTCTCCTGACCTCCCCACCTTCTTTGTGGCCGCCAGCTCCCTCCGTGGGGCTCTGGCCACCGTGTTTCCTGCCACGGAAATGCGGCTGGGGAGCTGGTCTCCTGACCTCCCCCTTTCTTCATGGCCGGCAGCTCCCTTCATGGAGCTCCAGCCACAGTGTAGCGACCTGAGGCAAAGCAGAGGCCCCGCGACCCCAGGCGAAGCAGGATCCCTGGCGACCCCAGGTGGCGGCAGCAGCAGCGGACCCTCGGGAGGCGGCGGCAGCAGCAGCGGACCCTCGGGAGGCGACGGCAGCAGCAGCGGACCCTCGGGAGGCGGCGGCAGCAGCAGCGGACCCTCGGGAGGCGGCGGCAGCAGCAGCGGACCCTCGGGAGGCGGCGGCAGCAGCAGCGGACCCTCGGGGGCGGCAGCAGCAGCGGACCCTCGGGAGGCGACGGCAGCAGCAGCGGACCCTCGGGGAGGCGAACTTCGGGAGGGAGCCCCTGGCCATAGAGGCGGCAGCGGAGCTCCACTTCTCCCTCGCCCCTGCACCCTGTGTGGAGCAAAAGGCAGCCCCAGGCGATGCGGAGCGACAGGCAGCCCCAGGCGATGCGGAGCGGCTGGCAACCCCAGGCGATGCGGAGCGGCTGGCAACCCCAGGCGATGGCGCGGCAGGCGGCTGGCAACCCCAGGCGATGCAAGGCAAGCATCCTTGGGCGGCGAGGCAGGCATCCTTGGGCGGCGAGGCAGGCATCCTTGGGCGGCGAGGCAGGCATCCTTGGGCGGCGAGGCAGGCATCCTTGGGCGAAGCGAGGCAGGGAGTCAGAACTAGCTGGGGTGCGGGTTTTGGCCCTCTTCTCGGCCACTGCGGCCGGGCAGTTCTTCCCCATGCTTTACTCAGCAGCCTATGCAAGGGCTGCTGAGGACCGCCAGCATCTAGTTCTGGTTTTTCTGGTGAAGGGAGAGGCAGCTCCTGCTCCTCTCCTCGTGACGGTGGGGAAGTGATACCAGCAGGCATTCATCCTCTGCTGGTGGGGGGAAGTGATACCAGCCGACATTCCTCCTCTGCTGGTGGGGTTGGCGGAGGCAGAGGCAGCTCCTGTTGCTCTGCTCCTGCCGATGGAGGTGGCGGAGACAGAGGCAGCTCCTGCTGCTCTGCTCCTGCCGGTGGAGGTGGCGGAGGCAGAGGCAGCTCCTGCTGCTCTGCTCCTGCCGGTGGAGGAGGCAGAGGCAGCTCCTGCTGCTCTGCTCCTGCCAGTGGAGGTGGGAGCGGCGTGTAGTCTACCCTTGTTTCAGGGGACTGGTGCGACCCTGCCTCTCTTGTAGGGGACTGGTGCGGCTCTGCCTCGGAAGGGGAGACCAGCAGGCATTTTCCCTCTGCTGGTGGGGGACCCAGCAGGCCTTCACCCTCTGCTGGTGGACAGGGACCCAGCAGGCATTCACCCTCTGCTGGTGGACAGGGACCCAGCAGGCATTCACCCTCTGCTGGTGGACAGGAACCCAGCAGGCATTCACCCTCTGCTGGTGGACAGGAACCCAGCAGGCATTCACCCTCTGCTGGTGGACAGGAGACCCAGCAGGCATTCACCCTCTGCTGGTGGAGGAGGCAGAGGCAGCTCCTGCTGCTCTGCTCCTGGCGGTGGAGGTGGCGGAGGCAGAGACAGCTCCTGCTGCTCTGCTCCTGCCGATGGAGGTGGCGGGCGGGACCAGCAGGAATTCACCCTCTGCTGGTGGAGGTGGGAGCTGCAAGCAGTCCTCCCATGGCAATGGAGGTGGACCCAGCAGGAATTCACCCTCTGCTGGTGGAGACTGGGGTTGTGGACGCTCTACCTTCCCCTTCTTGGGCCGTGGACGCACCGACTCCTCCCGCTTGGGCTGTGGACGCACCGACTCCTCCCTCTTGGGCTGTGGGCGCACCGACTCCTCCCTCTTGGGCTGTGGGCGCACCGACTCCTCCCATTCAGGCGTGGGACGTTCGGGCTCCTCCCACTCAGGCGTGGGACGTTCGGGCTCCTCCCACTCAGGCGTAGGGCGTTCGGGCTCCTCCCACTCAGGCGTAGGGACGTTCGGGCTCCTCCCACTCAGGCGTGGGACGTTCGGGCTCCTCCCGCTTGGGCTGTGGACACTCAGCCTTCCTCTTCCCCTTTCCCCTTCTCTGCCTCCTCCTCACCTTCCTCTCCTGGGCCAGTTCCTCCTCCCCTCTTGGTAGGGGCAGCGCACCACCGGGTGCCCGAACTCCCCACAGGCAAGGCACCAGCCTTGGTCCTCTAGACCACCGAGGAGGACCTTCAGATCCTGGCAGCCATCTCTCCAGCTCCAGCCTTCCATTTCTTTATTATTATTTTTTTTGTTCTTAAACCAGAAACTGCAGTCGGAAGAGGCAGAGGCAACTCCTGGCGGTGGACTGGTCTCGTGGCCTTTAAGCAAAGCCACTCCTCCGCATCCTCCACCTTTCCCTGATCGAGGGCCTTCAAAAGAGAGGGTCTTCATAGGGGCAACCTTCCCGGAGGTGCCCATACTCCATGCAGGAGGCACACCATGGAGCCCCTCCTTCCTTCAACTCCTCCTGGCAATTACGCCATGGCTGCATTTGTTCCTCCCATCCCATTTTTTTTTTTTTTTTTTTTTAACCAACAAATTGCGGTTCCTGCTCTGGCCTGAGTCCTGGAGGCGCTGTTATCCCACTTCTGACACCACGTGTGACAAGCTGGCTGAGCGGTGACGTCACGGCAGAAGCAGGAACACAGAACAGACAGAGACTTGGGGTTTTGGTGAAGCTGGTAGCGATCGCGCTCAGCATTTAATAATCAAAATAAAAGGTTTAACAAAACAGAACACGAAACAGGACACGGCACTTTGCGCCAAAATAAATAGATAAACAAAACGAACTATCACACTTAAACAAACGGTGGACGGACAGACACACAAACACGGTGAGTAAACAAATAAACAAGTATCGTGCTGGTCTTCAGCACGTATAGCAATTATATTAAGTATTACTCTCCTTCTCTCTCACCCGTTCTCCACTCAACGAACACCCAACCCCGAGTGAGTGAAAACATACAGCTTTTATGCAGTTGTACCGAGACTCGATTGCTAGTCAATCATTCAATTGGAATCTCGGTACAACTGCACGTGAATTAATTAAAGTGCAATTCCCCGTGCTCACATATTATTACTTTAACCAGCACGTGAAGTGATTTGTGCATCCTCGTGCCTAAATACAAATCTACAATTTAAACACATGTGAAACACAGACCCGCTTATATCCCGTGTACCAATGCCTATACACCAACATTTACACACAACACGTAACATATAATACACACAGGGGGGGCACTTTGCCACAGTAGAGTAAGAGAGAGAATACTGTGTGAGAAAGGTACCGTGATAGCTAGGCTTGGGTGCTGTTTTGTTTATTTTGAAGAGTTCTGTATGTAGTGTTGTGTTCAAACAGTTATTTTGTTCCTGTGTGTGTTGATTTTGTTTTTAAAACATTAAAAGTGCACAAGAGCACTAAACTTTCAGTTCCTGTCTGGGTTGCTATTTCTGCTGCTGGCCAACATTGACCTCCAATCACGTTACCTTGTATGGTGGCAGCATGGGATAGCGCCCCCTACTGACACAGCCAGGACCTGACTTTTTTTTTTAAACAAACAAAACAGCACCCAAGCCTAGCTATCACGGTACCTTTCTCACACAGTATTATCTCTCTTACACTCCTTCTCAGCTCCAACTCTCCTACACAACCTACACCTAACATTCATTCCGTTGTCCTTTTTATAGGGTGTGACCAGGGGTAACTGACAATCAGTCATTCAATTACCACTTGGCCACATTCCACACTTTTCAATAAAACAATCACACAGTTCAGTTAAACAATTTAACAGTACACAAACCAATTAAACAATTACATTCACCTGTGGCTGGTCATAGGCAGCCACAAACACACACTTTTTAGTGTGCAGGGCCTCTGCCCTGCCCACATTCTCCCCCTACTCTGCCAGTTACATATATTTACTTACTATATACTTGGAGGATACACCACGCACCGTCCTGGACTACTGCAGTCATTCCACAAACGTCAAGCCTCTTCAGTGAAATAACCACAGCACTCCATGAACGTTTAGTATCATGTTTATATAACATGTACAATGTGACAAAAAGAAAGTATGTCACACTCTGCTTCTCCCTGCAACCAAACCTAAATAAAACAGCTGAATTCTGCATCTTTTTTGTGTCAGGTTTATTTACAGTTTGACTGCAACAGCATTCAAGCATGGCTGGAAAAAAAAAAGCGATGAGCTTCAGCACGAAAATTCAGTGTAAATAAAATGTCTGTGTTTGCGCTTGCTAAAGCATGCTTGGAACTCTGTCAGTCAGCAAACAATGCAACGTTGCTTCTAAAAGCTGGGGACAATGTGGGAATGGACCAGATTATGGACTGGGGGAGGGGATGGGAGTACTCTGTAAATAATGTGTGTTTGTAAACCATGTTATTCTTGTTCAGATATGTTAGTGTTCTCTGTGTGTTTTAGTGCTTGTGTGACAAGAGCTGAAAGATTGCCTGTGTGTGAGTGCGTCACTGAGGGGGCTGGGAGCAGGTCTGACACGAACAGTCAGAGATAGGGAGTGTTGGACCAATGACTGAGGAAGGGGGGGGGGGCTTGGGTGTGTGTGTGTGTGTGTGTGTGTGTGTGTGCGTGTGTGTGGAGATGACAGTTTGAAAGAGAGAATCAGGATTTGGCGGCGGGAGAACTGAGAGAGTTAAGAGAGGTTGAGTTTGTGAGTGAGAGGAATGAGGAATGCCATTGTTCACTAAAAGCTAAAAAAAGAATAAATACAGTGGTTTCCTGCTGCTTTGAACTGCAACTGTCTGTCTCCTTATATCCTAGACACCCCGCAGCTCAGTGCTACAATGTGTAAATAAATCCTGTTCGCCTGCGGGCGTATCAACTTCAACCTCCGTCTCGATCTCCTGCCTGTCACTCAGCAGCGAATGCACGCATCCGCACGGCAGACAGCTACTCTGTCACAAGCATTAATACCCTGTATCTTTCTAAACAAGAGACCTAATAAAGGTTGAATCTCAAAACAAAAAATATATAGTACAACAATTGTTACAGCTGTGTATAATGGTATTTAATATATGCCTTTTTACATATCTGCCCTTACTCTGGTTGGATACGCGAAGGATTACTGTACTTTTTATTACATTCATTCATTACATTCATTTTTATTATTGCAATGAGTGTCTTAATAAAGAGTTTTAACCACATACACACTTGTTTGTTTTGATTACTGTACTGGTGATTGGGGGGACATTTTGAATGTCAGGTTACTGTGTGAGATTTTATACCGTCCATTGCTTACTGCGTGTGAACCATGTTAACACAAACTCGCCCGTTCTAAGCGGTGGTGACTGTACCCCATATGAAATCACTGTTGCATACATGTGAGAACAATGTTTTACATGTTCTATGTATATTTGCTTTCCACATGGGTAGTATTTTCTTTTAAATAAAGAACATTGAGACAACCAGCATTGCGTTGTCACAACCAGCTTATTTTCAAGAAGGACAGTGAAGACAGCAAGTGATCAGTTTCTATATTATACCTCACATTAAATTACACAAACTGTCAGTATTATTATTATTATTATTATTATTATTATTATTATTATTATTATTATTATTATTATTATTTATTTCTGTCAGTACGTAGAAAAACAGGTAAACAGACTGATAATGAAGAAGGCTCATACCCAGCTTTCTAATCATGAATAACCCATGGGCTTCTGAGACTATTTCATGCGTTATTCATGAATCTCATGCATAACTTAACAAAGATAGATTCCTTTTGTAAAAGGCGCTCTCGTGAACATGAAATAGACATCCATGCCAGTATTGTAAACAGAACCAGGATGTTTCAGAACAGAATAGGAATATTCCACAAATAATTATTTTAGACTTTTTACATTGCAAAAGTAATAACACCTGCAATTTTAGGCACATCCTGCAGATAATGTCTGCAATAACATAGTTATCAAACTATAATGTAGTTCTGTGTAATTTAATACAACATAGAAACAGCAGAAACCATACCGGCTAATATCCTATTATGTGTGCTCTTTATTGCTGATTCTGCTTATATTGAGACCTACAAAACACTATGTCAGAAAAAAGGCCTCTGAAAACACTTTTAAAACCTGATTGTGAGGAAATGAGGTGAGGAAGCCCATAGGTAAAGCATTGTGCCCTGAAGCTTGTGCAAACCTAATATTTTTTCCGATCTCCCTTCCTCACAATAAATACTGTCTAAAGCCTAAACCTTTATTCTCCTCCAAATGTTATCTCCCACAATGGGGTTTTCAACTTTCAACCATGGGCTAGTTTCCCCTCCATTCATTTGTGCTAATCCTGAATAACGGCCTTTACAAGTGTTAGTTGTGCATCTCCAAAAGGCGTATCTCTTGTTTTGTTTTTGTTTTTTAAATCTGAAATTGGTTGGTATATGTGATTCATTGGCCCAAGGTTTCAAGTAAATTTAAATTTCCCACTGAAGTATAGTCCAGATTTACAATGTTTTATTTTCTTCTAGCCTCTAGAGCCAAGCTGAGCATGATCAATACCATGTCCAAGATCCGAGGTCAGGAGAAAGGTCCTGGATATCCTCAGGCCGAGGCCTTGTTGGGAGAATCCATGCAGAAATTCGGAAAAGAACTCGGGGAGGAGTCAAGTTTCGGTAAGTGAAAATATAAAGATAATTCCTCTATATGTCCACTATTCCTCATACCATCATGATATCCTAGGTGTGGCAACTAACTACAGTATACTTAAGATTCTCACATATATAGAATGTCAGGTTAAAAAAAAAAAAAAAAAACTAAATCATGCACACTCAACATGTTCATTCTCATTTTCTAGTTCTTTTTTTTATTACTTTTTTTAAGGTATTTAAACACTTAAAAGAAAATATATATACTGTATTTAAAAAATGGAATGTGTGTGAAGAATCCATATACAAAATGTCATGATGAAGTTCTATTATCAACATGCAATACACAGAAGGTAATGAAATATGACAGTTTTAAGTATTCTTCCCAGTAAAAACATAATTTAGAAATGGTTACCTGTCACCATTTATTATATATTTAAATCTGAATTATAAGTATATTTAAAGAGTAAGTAGATGGCTTCTGAAAAAATATATAGCGTTACACACCCCCACGTGTTGCTACAACTGTTTAAATAACACACCTGTAATTTTTCTTTTCATTGTTAACACCTTGACAATTTTTTACACTTATTTTTCAAAGCTCTTTTCAAAATGTCAGCTCTAGTGCACTGATAGTGTAAGGATTATTGCCCACATTGTCAAACAGGTGACACAGCAATAACGATCCATGATGTGGTACGGAACAGAAAAGCCAGAGCACTTGTTATATATATATATATATATATATATATATATATATATATATATATATATATACAGTGCCTTGCAAAAGTATTCAGACCCTTTACCAATTCTCTCATATTACTGAATTACAAATGGTACATTGAAATTTTGTTCTGTTTGATATTTTATTTTAAAACACTGAAACTCAAAATCAATTATTGTAAGGTGACATTTGCATTTGTTTTATGTTGGAAAATATTTTTAAGAAAAATAAAAAACGGAAATATCTTGCTTGCTTAAGTATTCAACCCCCACACATTAATATTTGGTAGAGCCACCTTTCGCTGCAATAGCAGCTTTAAGTCTTTTGGGGTAAGTATGTACCAGCTTTGCACACAGTGTCGGAGTGATTTTGGCCCATTCTTCTTGGCAGATTTGCTCCAGGTTGTTCAAGTTGGTTGGACGACGCTTGTGGACCACAATTTTCAAATAGTGCCACAGATTCTCAATGGGATTGAGATCAGGACTTTGACTGGGCCACTGTAGGACATTCACCTTTTTGTTCTTGAGCCACTCCAGTGTTGCTTTGGCCTTGTGCTTGGGATCATTGTCCTGCTGAAAGGTGAATTTCCTCCCAAGCTTCAGTTTTTTAGCGGACTGAAGCAGCTTCTCTTGCAGTATTTCTCTGTATTTTGCTCCATCCATTCTTCCTTCAATTTTAACAAGATGCCCAGTCCCTGCTGATGAGAAGCATCCCCACAGCATGATGCTGCCACCACCATACTTCACTGTAGGGATGGTGTGTCTTGAGGCATGGGCAGTGTTAGGTTTGCGCCACACATAGCGCTTTGAGTTTTGGCCAAAAAGCTCTATCTTGGTCTCATCTAACCTTTTCCCACATCGCAGCTGGGTCACTCTCATGCTTTCTGGCAAACTCCAGATGTGCTTTCAGATGGTACTTTTTGAGTAACGGCTTCTTTCTTGCCACCCTCCCATACAGGCCAGTGTTATGCAGAGCTCTTGATATGGTTGACTGGTGCACCATTACTCCACTCCCAGCCACTGAACTCTGTAGCTCCTTCAAAGTGATTGTTGGCCTCTCTGTGGCTTCTCTCACAAGTCTCCTTCTTGTTTGAGCACTGAGTTTTGAGAGACGGCATTTTCTTGGCAGTGCCTGGGTGGTGTGATGTAGCTTCCACTTCCTGATTATTGATCCAACTGTGCTCACTGGGATATCCAAACACTTGGATATTATTTTGTACCCTTTCCCTAATATATGCATTTGTATTACTTTATCTCTAACTTCTGTAGAATGCTCTTTGGTCTTCATTTTCCTTCAGATTCACAGCCTGACCAATGATCCTTCAACAGTAGGGTTTTTATCCAGAAAATGTGATAGCAACTTTAATGGTTCACAGGTGGAGGCCAATGGTAAGGTAATTGTGTCCTCGTTAGGGCAATTTCTTTCATCGGTGTAAACTGGGAGCTTCCACAGCACAGGGGATGAATACTTATGCAAGCAAGATATTTCAGTTTTTTATTTTTCTTAAAATTATTTCCTAACATGAAACCAATGTCACCTTACAATAATTGATTTTGAGTTTCAGTGTTTTAAAATAAAATATCAAACAGAACGAAATTTCAATGTACCATTTGTAATTCAGTAATATGAGAGAATTGGTCAGGGGTCTGAATAGTTTTGCAAGGCACTGTATATATATATATATATATATATATATATATATATATATATATATATATATATATATATATATATATATTTTAATTGCTCTTCCTGCAGTGATTTAAAGGACAGATCTCAACCCCCCGTGCACTAGAGCGGACATTGAAAAGAGCTTTGAAACAGACTTTAAAGTTCTAAGTGTAAAAAGTTGTCAGGATGTTAACAATGAAAATAAAAATGACAGGTACGTTATTTAAACTGTTGTAGCAACACGTGGGGACATGTAACGCTATTTTTCGGAACCCTGCTACTTACTCTTTAAGATAAGCCTAGTAAATGGAAAATTGGGGTTTCATGTTTGTACTGAGCTTTGGTCCCGTTCTTCTGGAAGTGTCTGATTCCCCTGGTTCCATGGATGTGTCAAATAAAGATAATTGACCACAGGTCTCTGTATGTCTGCACCGTCTTTTTATCTAATAAAAAAAAAAGGTTACATTTCAGAACAGACATTACAGAGCCAAAGCCTTGTTTAGTAGTGAAGCGATTAATTTGACAACTTTGGAAGATAGTTTGTATTTCTTTACTAAGACATTGCCAATGTTTGTGCTCTAACTACCCTGTGGAGCGCAGCTTTGACTTGATGAGTCCTCGTACTGGAAGAATATTTCACAGGTACATGTTTCTCTTTTTAGAGAGAGTAGAGCACAAAACACTAGAAAACATTGCAGAATGACATGACATAATTATATCGTAAAATATGTGAATCCTAGTAAATTCACACAAAGTAAAAAGGCTGCCTTATACTGTATTTGTAAGTGCCACATCTTGCATTCACTCCTCTGGGTCTAGCACAGGACAGGCCTGCTCCCCAGAGTGTATCTGGAGCTGTGAGTAGCTGGCTGGGTAACCTTGGAAACCAGTTGAGGCACGATGTTTCCAGTATTCCAAAGGTGTGATGCACCTGAACCATTGCTCTCCTCACACTTTTATATCACTGTTTGAGCAATTGTACAACATCATTACAAATGTGCTGTGCTATTTACATCAGAGAATGTATGAAGTGCCCTCTAATAACATAATGTCCTGCTGGGCTTACAAGGAGAATAAAACGGTTGGTTTCAAGTAGTATGGAAGCAGGAATATTCAAATATTATTTGGTTACTTTATTGGGTGTGTTTTTCCTGTCTGAATTGTATTTTCTATTGACGATTCTGAGTAAACAGTTTTGAGAATGTAGCCCAATGCATAATAGAGTGCTTCAGCCAGGTGACAGTCAAGACAAGCAGCCAGAGAGAGAAGCCAGCTCTCACTACAATTGCTTCCACGAGTCAGTGATTTTAATATAAAGTCCTGCAAAGTAGGAGAGAATAAAAAAAATAAAGGGGTACATGCATATGTAAATAATTGGTTCCTACCTTTAGTATTTTACCATTCCTTATGTACAGTAGGTCTCAAATTCTATGGTTTTAAGTCAATACATATGCAATCAGTATATTTTAGAAGCAATATAAGGATATTTTTAAATTACTTTTCTCAGAGCTTCTAGTCATGTCTGTTAGTATTATTAACAATGAATTCAGGTTAACAAATGAAACTTCATCAGTGCTGTGTTCCCAGTTGAAAGTCATTAAAATAGCAGTTTCATGTTGCTATGAAATATAATCTAGGTTTAAACAAAAGAATGTTATGTCATGTTAGATATACATAGGGAGTGTACTAAAGGTTTCTCCATTTGTTTGTTAGATTTGTGGCCGTTACGTTGTCTAAAGGCTTGCACAATAGTTATGAACACAGGCCAGGAAGCAGGCACATCAGGAGTGTAATGTTTTTGTTATGGCTTGAGGAGGAGTGGTCAGGTTTTTGGTGTGGTCTGTTTTGTAAACTGTGAGACACTGCTTTGCAAATAATGTTTAGCTGCTTGCTTATTTTGGTCGATGTCATAAAACTGGTATGCATGCTTTGTTGCAAAAATGATGCTTCAGGTTCAACAAACAATATTAACTGAGATGTTATTGCCAGCTTGGTATCTTGCCCTGAACAACTACGTTAGATTGTGTAAAATATTAAGCCAGGTTTCCGATATTTCTGCTTCTCTAAGCAACCTCACCACCTTGTGGTCATTTTTGAGATGGCTGCTAATTTGGAAGAAATACACATTCAGATCAAGACAACTAGACAAATAATTAATCTTTTTTCTTTCAGTATTTTAGAATTTCTGTTAGTGTGTTTTATATCTTACTATAGTGTGTGTTATAGTTATGGATGAACACAGAAAGTTCCTCAATAAATCGAAATCTCTAAGCCTAGTTTTTCTTTCTAAAGGTACAGTAGATGGTTCCACTTATGTTAAAGGAACGCCAGTGCTCAGTCATTTTATTTATTTACTGTTAGAGCATATGAAAGACTGACTACCCTCACAGCTTTGCTAGGTCAATACTGACTTCAACTCCCCCTTCAATTGAAGTCTGGGTCTTTCACAAGCAGCAAATGTGTTTGGTTGTTTTGATGTAAACTATCGTCCACAGACAAGCTGATACCCCCTTACTAATTTCAACTGTATCCTGACCATTTGCACCCCCCAGGTTCAGACTGCCACACTTCTCTGTTTACTGTAAGTCTGTTTTGAGGGTGCATTTTGGTCAGGGTGTGCAGTACTTTAACAGGCACAGCAACACTGCACAGATGAACAGGATATCAATCTGAGCTGGAGCTATGGGGGGGGGTTACCTTTCACTCTGTTTTCCAGGTGTAGCTCTAATCGATGCTGGTGATGCCATGAAGGAACTTGCTGAAGTGAAAGACGCTCTGGATATGGAAGTGAAGCAGAACTTCATTGACCCCCTGCAGATCCTTCACGACAAAGACTTAAAGGAGATACAGGTAGCTCATTTCTTTGATTTGTTTTTTAAATGTTTTCAGGTTCTTCTGAAACTCCTCTGGGAAAATGTAAAAGGACCCTTTTGACTTAAGATGACTGACTTACTATATTGTGGTGAAGTGGATGATAATGATCTAAAGCTTTATTATTATTATTATTATTATTATTATTATTATTATTATTATTATTATTATTATTATTATGATTAGTTTATTTGGCAGATGCCTTTATCCAAGAGACATTGGCTTCAAACTCACAACTGTATTGTATGATTCTAGGTCAAGTTCGATCATGTGTACAGGAACAATTTGTGGCAGTTATTTTACAAAACTGTGTAAATGTAAGCATAAGTGAGACAGACCCAGTTTAACTTACTTCCAGTAAATCAAACTAAACTGAAAATCCTGAATAGTGGCTGCTTGGTACAGGCCGGTAAAATCAGATGGAACACATATAAACACACCTAAAAAGACTGAAATGTCTGTATACTTTTATGACAAACTATATTTTTAGTACTAGTAAATGGGGGAAAGTATCATGTACTGTGTACTGGATTTAAAACTGACACTGATTTGTTGTTGTTTTTTAGCACCACTTGAAGAAGTTAGAGGGTCGACGTTTAGACTTTGACTACAAGAAGAAGAGGCAAGGCAAGCTTCAAGAGGACGAGATTAAGCAAGCCCTGGAAAAGTTTGATGAGTCGAAAGAGATCGCCGAGCAAAGCATGTTTAATTTGATAGAAAGTGATGTAAGAACCCTGTTTATTCTAGCTGCACATGTTGATTATTTTATAGTATGCACTCAATATATTTTCTGTTTTAAAAAAAATGAACAGTAGTCCTCAAAACAAAAGCATCACTCAGTTAGTCACTGCTAACTTCTTAGGTTCTCTCAAAAAGAGGAGGCCAAGAATTGGGTTGGCAAGGTGACTAAACTGCTCCCTCATCCCCAAAAGGGTTCCTCTCTCTAGGGCTGAACTGAAGCATACATGCCTGTCAATGTATGGAAACATACATTGTCAACGTTTGTGCTATTAATGCCCTGTGGAAGACAACTTTGGCTTGATGAGTCCTTATACTTGACTGATATTTCAGGGGCACTGTACCCGTTTATCTTTTACATATGTGCTCAGTAGAACACAAAACACTAGAAACACCACAGAATTACTAAAGAAATGATTGTTTTTGCAATATTTAGATGTGCATGTTGTTCATTTGTTATTTGTTTGTTTGAGTTTGTTAAAAAAAAAGCAAGCAAACATTTGTACATTTATAATTATTGGAAGCTTAGGCTGATATTCGGGGGAGGGATTATTGAACGATTGCTCTCTCATTAGGTTTATTGAATAATTGCTCATTAGATCACTTCCTATATAAATCTCAGGTAAACTCACCTCGGTGTTGCCGTCACAATCCCAGTTGTAATCCTACAACTGTGCCGCCAATTCAAAAGACAGACAGCACTTGTCGTTTTATTTCTGCAGTCTGCGCTTCCCCATGCGTCACCAGGCTTTTGTTTACTGCACTGTGCTTTGGTTGTGAGTGGTTCACCTTGGTTTGTTTAAGTGCTGGTTTGTCTATGTGTGTTTTGTTTGGGGGGGCTCACCATGCCTCTTTCGGCTTCATGGTGCTCGCTTGTCCTCCGCGGTGCTCTGTTTTTGTTTGTGCTCTTTTACTTGTTTGTACAGTCCTGAGCTGACCCATTCAGGCTCCAGGATTACAATACATTCCATTACCGCCACACCGCTTACGCTCACGTCCTGAGTTTGTTCTGTCTGCATTCATTATGGCTGTCTGTCCTATGAGTGCCCTCCACCTAGGGTTGCCACCTGGCCCCATAATTCTAGAACACTGCGAGACAGAACAGGATTTAGAAGTCGCCTTTAAACTGAAGGACATCAACATGTGAACTGAGCGCTAAAACGTTGCTAAATTGATTCTGTTAATTAATTAGCTCAAGGCAGCTTGACAATACAATAATAGCTTTTACCAAATTAAATAAATAAATATGTACCATCATCAATATTTATTTATTTTATTAATAGTTTTAAAAATATAAATATATAAAGTTTCTTTATAGTTTCTAATAGTATATTGCCAAATCATTAACACTGACCAGCTGTTCACTGTTCCTGACACCAGACAGCGTGAACACCTGATCAGTGTTATTATTTAATTGGGAGAGTCAGTGTAAAGTAGGGCTATATATTACTAATTACATGATATAAATAGCAACTTTTAAATATTGATAACTGAAATAAAAAAATTTACAAAATAAAAAAGTATCTTGAATAAACCTACACACATGTTTATTCAAGATGTTTTTTTTATTTTGTAAGATTTGTATTATCACAATGATTCAGATCATTAAGACGCAGTATAAATTAAGCAAGTGTTTAGCGCTCAATTCATGTGTTTATTTCTTTCAGTTTAAGGGCAACTTAAAAACCCCGTCCTGTCCCAAAGTGTTCCGGAATTATGGGGCCAGGTGGCAACCCTACCTCCACCTCTGAGTGGGCTCCATTGAATCATGGGATAGCACGATTGAACCATCGGATTGATTGTCCTATCGTTTTACCATCACCGTCACAAGTCGAGCAGTTGCCAGTTTCTGCCGCAAGGGGTCTCCCTCTTCCCAAGAATGAAATCCTTCAGTCATGAACAAGTTCTTTCAGTTTTGGTGAACATAGTCAATTTAAATGTCATGTATATTTATAGGCTTGCTACTTTTCGATATTAATCGGTAAAGCAAAGAAAAACACAATGAATATTGTGCACAATACCCTGGCCGACGGCTGAAGTCTCCATGGCAGGGCGAAGTGGGCCCGTCTGCCTTGCCTTCCAGTGACTCTGAGTCGGGCTGTGCTGAAGCACGAAAGGGGGAAAACCAACATATATATATATATATATATATATATATATATATATATATATATATATATATATATATATATATATATATTGTGTATGTGTGTGTGTGTATGCATATATAGATAGATAGGCTGAGATGAATTGATCAGTTTTCAAGTCCCGGTAATGTATAGACTGTCAGCTTTAACCCTTAGCAGTCCATTTTTTAATTGTGTGTCAGGCTCGCCAGGTCTAATTTATTTTCACACACGCAGTTAATTTTAGACGCGCTGTTTAAAAGTATTTTTTTTCCACAGTCAAACGGGTTTAAAAGGCCCTGCATATCAACAAAGCACTCACTAGGCATCTCCAGCCCCGCCCCACTCTTTCGTTCGCTATCGCTTTCACATATGCTAACAAATAAATAATAATAATAATAATAATAATAGTCGTAGATACCGATCAATCATCTCCTGATGACTCGTTTTATCACCAAACTCCTCAAAAATGCAATCCAAGTCATTATTTTATTGCTATAACATCTCGAAAAAGCTCTGCAAATGTCCGTGATAGTCTCTGTGCGCTGATACAGTAACACCCAGCTTGTTTCCTTATGACCACCTCTATCTGATGCCAGGGGCAAGTATGACTATTTATGAGATACGCATTTTTTTTTTTTTTTTTTCGGCTTGTCTCGGCTCCTTTCGCTCCCACTCGGCCATTGAATGGTTTCTCGGCTTTTCGGAGAAAAACAACTTTTGCGTTTTTGCGTTTTTGGATGATGTCGGACAGGGTCCGACAATGGACCTGATAGGAATAATTGCAATGTCGGACCCAGTCCGACAATGGACCGCAAAGGGTTAATATACCAAAAATGGCTTTATTCACTGATATGTAAATATATACATATGTATTTAAAAATTTCACAAATGAGAAGAATATTCTGTATAAAGCAGGCGATGCTGCGTTCGGTATGATTCTTTTGTTACATCACATATCACTGCCTCACACCAGGCTGTGACAGAAAGAGACACTTGCAAAGCAGGAGCTATTATTTTTGTTGTTTGTTTCTGTGCAGACTTCCCTGCCCCTCTGTTACCAGGGAAAGTCAGGAAGCAATCGGTGCAGCGCAAAAAACAAACTAGATGCTAATAAAAGCTATAATCACTACTTCACCATCCCCTTACAAGCAGTCATGATCCAACATTGAATTGGAATCTTAGGCTGGTATTCGGGGGAGGGATTATTGAATAATTGCTCACTAGATCACTTCCTATAAAAATATCAGGTATGCTCAAAATCAAAACCACACATAGGCTGCTACAGCACTCTATAGGATATTCTATATGTATCGGATGAAAGGGGTGACTGGAATGTGTGTATTTTCTGCCCTTGTAAACAAGGTCCTGGAGAGTGAAAGATTAAAAACAACTAAATAAATAATGTGGCTTGGACTGCAAAGGTGGGAAGGCACTGAAGCAATTACATACATTAGCAAAGTAGCTCAATCAGAGGGCATTTCTGGGATGTTTGCTAAGCATTAGCTGAAGCTTTGCAACTTAAAATGACGAGAAACAGAAAGCCTTTTTTAAAAGGGGACTTAAAAATGGACCACTGTACTTAACAATCGCACTTCCCGGGTTGTCATAGCAGATCGAACAGGTCAGCCAGCTGGCGGCCCTGGTGCAGGCACAGGTGGAGTACCACAGGCAGGCCACAGAGATCCTTCAGCAGCTGTCCAGCAAGATAGAGGAGAGGTCAGTTCATCAGGAACAACCCATACTGTAGTCTCTGTTTATTAAACATTCATAGATACCAGAATACATGTTAACATCTTCAGGCATTATAAATGTACATTGTTTCCTACCATCTGATATGCAAAGGCTTTGTATAGCCAGTTCAGTTGTTTACACACAGAAAGAATCAAGCTAGTACAGCATGGCAATGTTAATTGGTGCTAACCACGTTTTAAAGTATAGCACTTATGTCAAAGATGTTACTATTTTTTTAATACATGTCTAGGGGTATACATTTTAGAACCTCAAACCAAAATAAAATATAAAATTTGACTTGACGACTCTTTGTTTTGTAGAATAAAAGAGGCCTCTGCTAAGCCGAGGAGAGAGTACGTCCCCAAACCTCGTTTGGTCCTGGAGTTCACACCAAGCGAGGACCAGAATGGAGCAATAGCTAACAGTGGAACTGCCAAGTCACCAGGTAGTAAACTGTCTTGTTTTTGCAACTCTTGTGGGTAGTCTTTCAAGAAAAATAATCACGCAACTGATAGCTTATCATGTCTGCAAATAAGTTATATAACGACATAACTGACTAGGTGTTTAAGAAAAGTTTAAGAAATACACTTTTTTGGAGCTATGCAAGGTTTTTGTTATTGTATTATTAACCTGTAAGAAAAAATATATGTGCATCCCAAATGAGATTACAGTAGTTTTGCATCATTTTCTTAAATACTATGGGCTCTATGTATCATTGATTTTTCTTATCCTTATCGTATCTTGACTTTTCATAGGTTTGTAACTTCGTAGACCTACCCGCAATGTATTAAAGTCATTTTCACTCCCGTAACTTAGTTTCATCCCTGCTGCGGTAGTGTAGTTACGACTGTTCGTTTCAAACTACTTTTGTATAAAAATGTATGAATCTCATTATAATACTGAAGTTTCGCACTTACCCTTGATGTATTATCATCTTTTCCTGATTTACGACTTCGGTTTGTGCCTGTTATTTTATGCATGCCCCTCACTGGCATAGATTCAATTAGCTGTTTGTACGTGAAACTTCTTGTTTAAAAGTTTCCGGGCTTTTAGTTACTTTAAAATAAAGCACAGTGGCAATAAATACATTTTGTTTTGGCTTATTTTATATTTTAAGGTGCTTTATTTTAAACGTCACTGAGTTCTGTAAAGCACCGTTCACCAGGGCTATTAACTGTATCGCACATTGCGATTAAAGCACCCCCTGTAGACAGCTTTGCTTTTATAAATAGAAAGAACTTTTACAGTGTAAACTCTCAGGTTACATGTGATTCTCAAGGAAGAATAACTGATGGGGTTGCAAAATACCCTGGCTCCTGTCACGATGCCTTCATAGCAAGGCAATCTGGATTATGGGAGGATATGGAGAATGCGGCTGTTGTCCCTGGATTAATTTTAGGTGCATATTTTAATATGATTATACAGTTATTATTATTCACTTCTGAGTTATTACTATTATAATGTTGTTCTTGTTCTATTGTAGGTGACACAGGTTACCCTTTATGTTCCTGGTTATATGACTCCAGTTATTGGCCCAGAAAGTGAAGCAGCGCAAAACTACAATGATACAAAAACAGAAATGTGATCGAACGCACCTCTGGAATTTTAAAAATGAGATTCAGGTGTTTGGATAAATCTTGGGGAGTTTTGCAATACTCTCCTCAAAAAGTCTGTCACATTTTTGTAGTGTGCTGCATGTTTCACAACTTTGTTGTGGGACGCAAAACCGGGCATAGCATAGCGCCGATACTGCTGTACAAAATAGCCGTCTCCCTTGCAGGAGCTCATATCGGTCTTATGTTTTCATGTTTTAGATTGCATCAGCTCTGCCCCCTACCCCCGTGCACGCTACAATATGGTGCTTCGGGGTGAAGATAAATATGAAAATCTTGGGAACAGAGACGACATTAATAATGGAAGGGAAACAGGGAACCAAATCATTGCAGAGTTCTTTAATTAAACACAAACTGAAATATTTTTTTTCTCAGTAGTTAATTATGTAGTGCATAGACAACTGAAATACAACGAAAAGTATTTACTTGAGTAGCCTACTGTATGTACTGTACTTTTTTCCTTTACACAACAAAAATATACACAGACTCAACCAAAAGTCTGTGATATTCTTAAATTAAATACTGAACAATTATGATTTTTACACAATTTTGACCCTTTTTTATACGATATTAAAACCACAGTGTCCTACCACTTCCGGGGTGAGAGCGTGCACGCTTCAAATCAGCACTTCCCTAAATAGCAGCACGCATTTCTCTGTCTACCCAGAATGCACGATTAAATTGTAAAAAAAAAAAAAAACTTCAGCTGATTAATCGTTCCGATTAATCTGTTAGTCAGAACAGCCCTAGTATTAAATAATGTAAAAAAATAAATACAAAATTAAGTACAGTTTAGCTACAGTGCAGATGATGCAGCTGTATTTTGAAGTGTATCCAATATATCAATCAAGAAAGGTTCATTTGGGCCATTTCTAGCAAATAATGTGTATTGAAAATTGTCATCTCTGTGAAAATTAAATTTGTTGGGGGGGGGGGGGGTGAGGATTTTTAGTTTTGTTGATGTAGCCCAGCTTGGGTACTATTTTGAAGCAAGTACAAGTACACAGTTTTATTTGTAATTTTTAAAACTAGCAAGAAGTAAAATAGACGAAGGAAAGAGCCATTACACTACTGTCAAAAACCATTTTTTGGGGGCACCTGGTAAAGCCACTGTGTGGTGTGCAGGGTGAGTCATATGGTCCAAATTTTCCTCATCTTGTCTTCGCTGGGGATTCCTTAGGGAGTGTTTCATTGGCTTCTGCAGTGTGGCGAAAACAGCAGGGACAATTTTTTTCTGTTTCACCCCACAAGTTAGGCCTCTGATGATCTCAAAGTAGCATATTGACATCCCCTGTAGAGCAGCCATATATAAAGAGCCATTTGGCTTGGTCCTTCGGTTCTCTTCCTCACTGAAAATGTGACTTTGCTGTTGCTTCATAATAAGGCCCATGGTGTTCTTCAATTGACTCATTTTGTCCTAAAGGTGCGACCCGTGTGCCTGACTGTTGCATGTTATTCCTCTCTCTCTAGCCCTAATGGACCAGCCTTGCTGCCGGTCTCTGTATGACTTTGACCCAGAGAATGAGGGAGAGCTGGGCTTTAAGGAAGGCGACATAATTACCCTGACTAATCAGATTGACGACAACTGGTACGAGGGGATGCTGCACGGCCAGTCGGGATTCTTCCCCATCAACTATGTGGATATCCTGGTCCCCCTGCCCCACTAAGCAGTAAAGAGGCTTCTTGAGCATCTACCCTGCTGCATCCATGCTACAGCTTTGACAAGATTATCGGTGATGATGACACAAACACACATGTGTGCGTGACGTGCAAAAAAAAAAAAAGGTGGCTATGTAATTTTATCATAACAATTACCATCAGTGTAAAACCTTTCAATATACACGTGTTATAATAAGTATGTAATATTATTGGTTTTGATTATATCTTCTAGTAGGGAGGTGGCAACACTTCTGTTCCCTGCCTCCATAATTGGTCGCTCAGATCTTACACAACATTGTGTTACTTCTTTAAACAGAGAAAGGGTCTGGTTGTTTAGCTGCAGTAAGCCACCAAGTCAGGGCTTGGTAGCCCATCTACCCATGTAAACCATTTATTAAAAGGAATAATGCTCCAATGTGGGGAATAGTGCTCAAGCAGTAAGATAAACTATTGCAGTTACATTAAGTTCTCAATTTCAGAAGGCACTATCGGTTGCCAAGCAGTATACCATCTAAGGTATTATCTTTTCAAACCGAGGCTTTGAAACTGCAGTTGTTTACAGTTACTTATTGACCATTAGAAGTAGGACTGGGCAACCAAATTCAGATATTACCTTTAATAACATTAAAGTATACAAAGCACATTTGATGACTAATGGCTACTGCAATTTCCCTATTGTATTTCCATTAAAGACAATGTGAATGCCAATGTTTGGTCCACTCAAAACCAGAAGTCTTATTTTGTGTTTCACATTTACGTTTCAGTTTGTACATAGTCATTATTATTAGAATAGTGCATTGTCAACGATACAAGGGGGAAAAGGGACCCATGGAAAACCAGGATTATTTGGTTTGTGGAAATAAGGGTTGGTTTTAAACTGTTTTAACTGGTGTGTTTTCTTTTTGTTTCACTGTTTCTGGGGAAGAGATTTTGAAGTCTGTCTCAAAAGGACCAATACATAGAACCGTTTTTGCTTAATTTCAGAGGGGACCTTACTTTAGTCAGTACAATACCAATTATACTTTTAATAACAGGGAAGCACAATTCTTACATATTATTGGACCATACAGTGTTGTTCTCTTGGTGTAACATTTAGGGAGACTGTATATTGTGTATTTGACAGCACATTGATCTGTAGTTTTTTTCTTTGTTCTTCCCTTTTCTGGACATTTCTTGTGAGTATTTCTGCCCTCAATGAGGACTGTACAGCTATTTTTGTGATCAGAAACACTTGATTGAAAGTATGTGACCTGTTATTTTGTGAATGCTTTTGTTTTCTCATGTGTTTGTTTATTAGTTTTTATCTTGTCTGTACAATAATGTGTCTAGCTTATCTTATGTCTGTAATAGTGGTAAATGTCCTTTGCTTGATTATTAAGTATAATCTATATTATACATATTTATCTAAACTGTACAGAAACTTTAAGGGGGGGAAAAATGATGTGCTGCACAAATGTTCTCTACCTTTTTTTTGTCCTGTGCCAGATTAAAGAAAACATAATGCTTGATGTGGAAAAGGATCTACAATGTTGATGATTTAAATAAACACTAATACACAACCGTGGTTCAGTGTGTGCCTTTATTTAATACAGGAAGGATTTGATTAAATAATAATAGAAAACACATAATATAGTATTTACCATAACTACCCGTATAAAATACTATACGGTAAAATCTCTCTTTAAGGGCACCTCACAATTGAGGCCAAAGTAATCCGTCCTGTAAAGTCATCTTCAATATTAAGGCCATCTGCAGTCCCAAACGTATCAAGCCTCTGTAAAATGAAGGTTCTAATAACATTCTGTAACTCGTATGGTTTAAATTAAAAAAAAAAAAAATCAGGGTAGTTTGTCTAACATAGAACCAGAAAACAGCATCTTGAATGCTTAATGTGTTCAATAAACTTAAATTAACTGGTTGCTGCAGTACTTTAGCGTGTGCCACTGCATCTGTAACATTAACAATAAACTGTGTTACTGTGAAGCATACCCTGACTTGTTTCTTTGGGGCTATTGCCTACATAAGCCACTACCTGCAATCAGCGATCTACCCACAATCACAATCCCATTACATTCCAGCAAGGTGTTCTTGAGTTCATGAAAAAAAGACAGAAACACTTGGTGCCTGTGGCACTGAAATAGGTCACGACGGCAATAGAAAATAGGCCCATTCTCTGTCATTGCATTTCTCAAAGATGTAGAAATAATCCTCCCATTTTGATGCCAAAATTGTTCAAATTAAAAGTTGGAAACAAACGTCATGCAGTTTCTGTGATCATTGTGTCTGTGTAAGTTAATGGCTGCAGGTACCAGAATACATTAGTCTTGTCCTGGTTAGTATTGTTCAGTAATGTATACATGTAAACACCAGGGGGCGATGGTGGAGCATGATTGTAATCACACATGGCTTTCCCCTGCATGTTCCTATATTATATGACTACAACAGCAGACATGTTGATTGGATACATATGAAGTGTCGTGGAAATATAACATGATATGGAATATGCAGATCCAATTTAAGATTATAATATAACTGGTCACCGTCCCATAGGTGTCTCCACAGTAGTTTCACTAAAATAACTGGTGTTGCACTAATTGTCTGAATGCATAGTGGTATTGGCTGAGTAATGTTGTGTTAACATTATGTAAAAACAATTTGGAAAAATCCATTACTAATGTATTTTCAATGGCAAAACAGTGGCACTGCAATGGTTCTGCATTAGAGTGTAATGATTACAAGGGCAGCTACAAACATATAAGCTGGTAGAATGGTATCTCACAGTGATAACATATTCATAATATAGCATGCCAATGGTATTGTACCAGTACACTTTGATAATTCATTGCAGTTCCATGGTACCATATCAACACTGCATCAGACCACTGTGTTCCAGATCCACTGGTGCTAATGGTTCTCATGGTATTATGATGGTTCCCACATGGTATTTTTAATGTGTTTCTGTAACAGTTATGACTGTGATGAAGCCCCTCTTGTCAGGATGGTCCGAGGCTCTATCACGTTTTTGTGTGGGTGCGCCACGAAATTCCCAGAGTCAGTATATTTTAGTGCGGTTTGCGCACTTGTATTATTTACAAATATTTACACTGGAACAAAATCAAGAAAACAAGAAACAAAATCCTAGCTCCCTTGGAACACTTACTAACACCATTTTTCTTTAAACAAACCTCAACCTAAGACAGGGAAACTCCTTGTAAAAAAAAAACATTTGTTTTTAAGTAACTTTTCTTTTATTTATTTTTTATGACTTAAATGTTTCTAAGTGTATGGTGGCTACCTCTAATCAAGTTGAGATGTACTTTCTATTGCACTCTTTGTATGACAGACCCTACTTGCTTTGGGCCTGAGAAAGCAAAGAGAGCGCGAGAAATAAACTCTCAACTTGATGAGAGCTAGCCACGGAATATTTATAAATATACATCAAATCTTTTTTTTTTATTCCAACTGTAATACTTGGACAATCTGAGGTTTTAGACACAAACGTGTGGTTTGTATGTGTGAGTGTAGTATTTTCTGTAAACGTTCATCTCCATGCCTATTTTTAGAGCACACAGGATCGCTTGTGTGTTTTCTTACTCAGTGGTTCAGCTGTTAATCTCAGTTTCGTGCTAGATCTGTAACATTCTGCTAAATGCAAAGTTAGTGTTACAGAACACCTTGGAGTGTTTCCAGTGCCTTGCATAAGTATTCACCCCCCTTGGACTTTTTCACATTTTGTAGTGTTACAACCTGAAATTAAAATGGATTTAATTAGGATTTTTTGTCACTGACCTACACAAAATAGTCCATAATGTCGAAGTGGGGAAAAAAATCTACATATTTTCCAAATTATTTACAAATAAAAAACTGAAAAGTCTTGATTGCATAAGTATTCACCCCCTTTGCTGTGACACCCCTAAATGAGCTCTGGTGCAACCAATTGCCTTCAGAAGTCACATAATTAGTTGAATGGAGTCCACCTGTGTGTAATTAAAGTGTCACATGATCTCAGATTAAATACACCTGTTTCTGGAAGGTCCCAGAGTTTGTTAGAGAGCATATCTAAACAAACAGCATCATGAAGACCAAGGAACTATCAAAACAAGTCCGGGATAAAGTTCTGGACAAGCACCAATCAGGGTTGGGTTATAAAAAAATATCCCAAACTTTGAACATCCCCCGGAGCACCGTTAAATCCATTATTAAAAAATGGAAAGAATGTGGCACAACCGCAACTCTGCCTAGAGAAGGCCGTCCACCAAAACTCAGTGACCAGGTAAGGAGGGCATTAGTCAGAGAAGCAACCAAGAGGCCAATGGTAACTCTGAAGGAGCTGGAGAGATCCACAGCTGAGATGGGAGACACCGTCCATGGGACAACTATAACCCGGATGCTCCACAAAGCTAGGCTTTATGGAAGTGGCGAGAAGAAAGCCATTGCTGAAAAAAACCCATATCAAATCCCATTTGGATTTTGCCAAAAGGCATGTGGGAGACAGAGAGAGTGATAAAGAGAGAAAGAGTCGATGTTGTAAATCTCCCTCCCAATCGGAAAGGACGCTGTGTAAGGATGGTGGCATGCTGCCTTCTAGCTGGACCTCCTTGATGGTAGTTGGAAACCGGAAGGTGACCATATTAGGGGGAGCGCGTAGTTGCATGCACCCGGAAAGACTCTGTTGCAATCAGCTGCGGGACGGCCCTCTATTGGAGAAACCATGGCAACGGATTGATTGCGGGGAGGGCTTTGTGGGTACAAAGGGGAAGCAGCTATGTCAATACTCCGCCTTGCGCTGACAAACGTAAGCAGACGGCCGGAGCCTGTATTGTTTTATTGTTTTTGGTTACGTGTGTTTTGTGTTGCAGAGGAGGAGTGAGCACCGCAGAGCTGTAGCTACAGAGCCAGCAGGAGTGAGCCGCGGACCGGCAAAATATATAGATCACGTCCCTGCACAGCACAGCACAGCACGGCACCATACCACTCACGGCACCACGCTTCTCAGGACCCGAGCGCACTGCATGCACGGAGAACGTGGGGACGGACAAAGTCCCGTTTTTGTTTACTTTTTGTTTAATTAAGAGAACTGCCGTGTACACCCCAATAACATCACTGGTAAAGGGGTGGACTTATTTGTGTTATTGTTATTATTTTTATTATTAAAACACGTAGACTGTTTTGGGAGAAAACATTGTTTGGACCTGATTTACTCACTGTACCACTGCACCTGACCACACTTGGTGTCAAGAAGAAGGGATTACAAATGGACCCAACTGCATTGGCAGCGCTGTTGGAGGCGCAGGAGCGGAGGCATCAGGAATCATTGACGGCCATGATGGAGAGGATGCATGGCTTTTTCCTGGAGGCTAATCGGGGGAGGGAACCGGCGGTTCAACCAGCAGTACCCCTACCAAGGGGTACTGTTGGTTACCTTTGAAAGGCAGGCAACAGCAGCTCAGTGGCCTCGGGAGTGGTGGGCTACCCAGTTGGGCACCAATTTGATCAGAGAGGCCCAGGCAGCCTACCAAGCCCTGACACATGAGCAAGCCCTGGTGTACGACCAGGTGAAGCAGGCCATTCTCCAGCGGCTTGACATCACAGAGGAGACACACTGCCGCCGGTTCCGGGAGTACCAGCGACCCCCAGGACCCCCAGCAACTAGTGGATCAGGTAAGTCCAGGGGTAATGATTGGGAGGGGCCTTGCATTGTTGATGTACGGGTTGGTGATGTGAGTACCCACGCATTAGTGGACTCAGGATGTAGGCAGACTTTAATTGAAGAAGCTCTGTTGACGGGGGTACCTTGGTGGTCACGCGGGGTAGTGGTCATTTCCTGTATTCACGGGGATAACAAAGACTATCCCCTCACTAAATTAGATGTGACGATTGGATGTCATACCTGCTGCGTAATCGTGGCAGTGGCTGCAAAGTTGCCATATCCAGTTATTTTAGGTCGAGACTGGCCAACAATAATTAATAAAACGGTAACACCAGTCACCGGTAAGACCATGGGAGCAGCGGGGGAAACTATTGGGAAAATATTCCCGCTGCAAGCTGATTTGTTCCATTCGATTTCTCCCGAAAAAACAAAAAAGATCGAAGGGTCGAAAAATGGGAAGGAATGTCAATGAGACAAGGCTGGGGTTTGGTGGGAAACTTCAGAGTCTGTTAAATGTAAGGGAAAGGGATTGGGACTCAGTGTGACCTGCGGGGCGGGTTACTGAGGCCCCAGTGCTGAAGCTACTGTAGCTCCGCTCGATATCCAAGTTCTGGGACCGAGATGTGGACCTAGCGTTGGAACAAAAAATGATCCTTCGCTGGCACACATCTGGGGGCAGGTTCGGTCTATCAAGGGAAGGATGTAGAGGGTAACCGACGCTTACATATCCTCACCACATTATTGTCGGGCATTTGCTGTATAGGGTATCCCAAGCCACGAGCACAAGCCAGATTGTAACACAATTACTCGTTCCTCAGTCTTTTCGACGTGAGATCATGCGGTTGGCTCACGATGTCCCATGTTCGGGCCATTTAGGTAGCGATAAGACTCGGGAATGAATATTGGCTCGATTTTATTGGATGGGAGTCTATAGTGAGGTGATGCGATATGTAGCGGAGTGTCCGGAATGCCAGCAAGTAGCGCCGGGGCGAGTTCGCCCGGCCCCGCTGGTCCCACTGCCCCTGATCTCAGTTCCCTTTGAGCGTATTGCTATGGACATAGTGGGTCCATTGAGCCAGTCTGACTCTGGATACAAGCATATTTTGGTAGTGGTGGACTACGCTACCAGATTTCCAGAGGCAGTACCATTGAGATCCACTAGTGCCACAGCAGTTGCTCGAGAGTTAGTACAGATTATAAGGAGAGTAGGGATTCCAAAAGAAATCCTCACTGATCACGGAATGAACTTCATGTCACAGTGTTTGAAAGAATTGTATAAATTGTTGCAAATTAAGTCCATTCGAACCTCTGTTTATCACCCGCAGACAGACGGTTTGGTGGAACGTTTTAATCAGACTTTAAAACAGATGCTGAAGCGGTTTGTCACCCAAGAGCAGAAACTTGGGCTAAACTCCTCCCCTACCTGATGCTTGCAGTGAGAGAGGTGCCTCAATGTGAAAACATTGTTTGGACCTGATTTACTCACTGTACCACTGCACCTGACCACAGAGACACAGCAAACATGTGGAAAAAGGTTCTCTGGTCTGGTGAGACCAAAATTGAACTTTTTGACCTTAGCGCAAAACGCTATGTGTGGCGCAAAGCCAACACTGCTCATCACCCTGAGAACACCATCCCCACGGTGAAGCATGGTGGTGGCAGCATCATGTTATAGGGATGCTTTTCATCCATCGGCAGGGACTGGGAAACTGGTCAGGATTGAGGGCAAGATGGATGGAGCCAAATACAGGGAAATTCTAGAGGAAAACCTGTTTCAGTCTGCAAGAGACCTGGGACTGGGGCAGAGGTTCACCTTCCAGCAGGACAATGACCCTAAACACACAGCCAAAGCTACACTGGAGCGGTTTAAAAACAAGAACCTGAATGTCTTAGAATGGCCCAGTCAAAGCCCAGACCTCAATCCGATTGAGAATCTGTGGCAAGACTTGAAAATTGCTGTTCACCAACGGTCCCCATCCAACTTGACAGAGCTTGATCAATTTTGCCAAGAAGAGTGGGCAAAAATTGCAGGATCCAGATGTGCAAAGCTGGTAGAGACCCAAAAAGACTCACAGCTGTAATTGCTGCCAAAGGTGCTTCTACCAAGTATTGACTCAGGGGGGTGAATACTTATGCAACCAACAAATGTCTTTTTTTTGTTTCATTAACTTTTGTGTCACAATAAAAAATATTTGCACCTTCAAAGTGTTAAGTATGTTGTGTAAATCAAATGGTAAAAATCCCAATTAAATCCATTTTAATTCCAGGTTGTAACACTACAAAATGTGGAAAAGTCCAAGGGGGGTGGATACTTATGCAAGGCACTGTACAAGATACACAATACTTTACCTTTCTTGTATCCCACGTTGTCCATATCATGATAACTTATTAAGTGTTGTTTGGGGGGCGGAAGCTAGGCTCTCCTCTATCCTATCATCTCCTTTCATCAATCAGATCTACTCTATTTAAACCATTAGTCACCTCTATGTAGTTGTCTTGTGTTTTTTCATTCTGGTGTAAACCTAAGCGGATTGCAATAATCACATCTGATTACACTCATTCAGCAAAAGAGCATTTAATATGGAGTGCTCACACCAACTCTCTTCCTCGGATTCAGAGGAGTTTCAGGATTTCTTGTCTGTACATAAGAACATAAGAACATAAGAAAGTTTACAAACGAGAGGAGGCCATTCGGCCCATCTTGCTAGTTTGGTTGTTAGTAGCTTATTGATCCCAGAATCTCATCAAGCAGCTTCTTGAAGGATCCCAGGGTGTCAGCTTCAACAACATTACTGGGGAGTTGATTCCAGACCCTCACAATTCTCTGTGAGAGCATTCTCCTGCAGCTTCAAACCAGAGTCCGATCAGCCCACCATTCTTCTCTCCGTCTCCTCATAGCTAAGCTGTCGTGACTATTGGGTACATTTTAAAAAGAGCTCTGGATTTTTGATGCAGTAGGCCATACACTGGAAAACCATTGATTGTTTAATAGACCTCCGAATCCCAAAAACAAGGCGTCCCTAAACAAAGCCAGGTTGTGTGGTGCTGAAATGAAACATAGACAGGCCGTTCCAAAGCTGAATAAATGGACCACATTTGAATGTCTTTCCTAGCTTCTGATGAAATATTGATGTAGGAGTGGAAGTTTTTTGCTGTCGAGGCAAGAGCGAGTAATCGAGATATAAACGTCTGCCCCTGGGGCAAAGTTGAAATAACCCAGCAAAGAGAGCAGTGCATGTTTCCTGATCGTTTTACTGATCTGAAAGTTCTGGATAAGAAAACGAATGTGATTGAGTTTAGACACGGGGAGGCTGGCTTAGAACTTTTCTGTGTCCAGTATGATTCCTAGAAATTCTAGAGAATGAAGGGGGCGGCCGATTGTTTTTTTCTTCTCAAAGCAGGATGCCAACTTCTGAAAATAAACTCTTAAGATTAATGATCGCTTCTGCTGGCGGATCTGAAGGAGGAGAGATCAATAGAAAAAGTAGGTGGAGCAGAAATGGAACATGGTATGCAATGAGAAGTATCCAGCATAACGCTTCTAAGAGAGTGTCAAATCTCCTCGGGCTGCTGCGGCAGCCGAAAGTTAACTGAGTAGCAAAATAAAACTTTTCTTCCCAGCATATCCCATATTCCCATCTGCTTTTGCTAGCCAAGAACCGCGGCCTGCTAACTTAATTGCATGAATTGCATCTGAGATGGTAATGTAATGAAGAGAAAATTGATCGTGAGGAATGACCTGCTGGTGCTTGACCCTCAGGGTGCTGATAAATCAATGATGAGCCACTTTTTTTCTTGACATTTTCCAAGTGGCAATGCCAATAGGATTAATCCTGTAAATTGGAAATGGGGGAGCTGAAAATGGGCCGACTATAAATCCTTTTTTGATTTCTTTTTCAATGAGAGTTTGAACTGACTCTGGTTCTTGATTAGCAAAATGGAGGTTTTTGCTTTGAAAGGAGGAAGAAGGAATTTGACTGAATCCGGATGAAAAAACGTTTTCCAGTCCGTCGATTAAGTAACTGGTGAAAATCTTGCCAGGATGATTCAGAAGTATGTGTGATAGAACAGAAATGTTTATGGTAGTGGAGATTGTGAGCATTGAAGAAAGTCACTTGGGAGCTACTGGGCAGATTGCTTTAGAGTGAGCATCTCCGTAAGTACTGCACATGTGAATGAAATTGCATCGGCTGTTTGAACAGAAACTGGTATTGAAATTATTGCAGATTTGTCTTCATCCTGCAAATCTGATTCTGTGCCCATATTTGTCTTGCCTTGTGGATTGCTCAGGGGGGCTGAAGAATGTATGGAGTTGGGGATGGAGATTCTGTTTGAATAGTGAGGAGGAATGACACCGACTGCTGATCTGGAGGAGGATGATGCAATGGCCGTTTTCGGACAGAGAGATGTTGAGTGACCAGAGGAACTGTAGACCCTGTATGCATTAGCTCTGAGACCACAGAAAATCCTGTTGAACAGATCTGACTCAGGTTGTGCCCAGTCAATGATGTGGTTATCGGATGCTAATATAGCTGCTGCTTTTGCTGACAATGCTTTGTGATAGTCAAAAAACATGGTCCCTCCATATCTGATAGACAGCTCCACAATGTAAAATTTGTAGGAGTCTAGTTCATCTCTGCAGTTTGGGTATACTGAACATAGTACATCTCTGAATATGGCAAAGGCAAGGACAAATTCCCCGAAAGTTAGATTTTTGAGTAATCTAGGGTCTCTGGATTTCAGTGTTACTGATAGATATTCACAATCCAGCACTCTGTGATCCAAGAACTCTGATGTTGCCATTAATAATGAAAACTAGACTGACGTCCTTAACTTCTATTATGTTGCGCTGAATTGGCAAGGATTTTGAGTGATGGCAGGCTGTGGTTGCAGTAGCGAGGTTGTAGATCGGAGGCGCTTCTGTAGTGAGGAGTGGAGGCTCCTTAGTGGAGGCAAGGGAGACAGAGCCTCCTCAACTTTGCAAAGGAAAAAAAGAAATTCAAACAGAATCTCCATTCCCATACATTCTTCAGCTCCTTTCTTAGGTATTGCTTGATTTGGTTGTGCTATTCACACCTTTCTTTTTGTTAAATAGAGCAATTAGGGAATTGGCCATTGGCCCTGAAGCAATACATGCTATTTAATACCAAGGGATTAACAATGATCTATCAGCATAATACCACCCTTGATGAAACAAAAAAAAAATACCTGTCAATAATCAACCTGGGAAAGCATAACAGAAAAACACAATTAAAAACAAAAGTAAAATTGTGATAAATAGCTTCACAAAGCCAGCCAGGATAAACATCTTTTAACAAATTGGGATAGCTAACTATCCACTGCCACATTATTCCTTGACAGCTTTTAAGTTCTTCCCTCAAAGTGCTGAAAACTCTCCTCCAAACCTGAATGAAAGAGTGCAGTGCTGGCAGTGACACATGTTCTGATAGGAATCTGTTCACAGCACGGCCTCCTCCCTTGGATATCTGCCAGATAAATGCTATGAGTCACCCCCTTACGACATGAACAGGCTGCCAAGACCAAAAAGCTTGTAATGCTTCAGCAAGGATTATCCCATTTGCCTGCCACTTGTACTGGAAGATTCAACAGTAGTTTGACCTGTCTTTCTGCTTCATTTACCATCTCTAATGATTGTTTCTGACTACCAACTGAAAGACGGGTAATTATGAAACCCTTTCAAGTGCTGAAAGCTGGGCCTGCGTTGTGAATAGAATTCAGTAGAAAACATATCATGATATAAGTTGGCACACTTTCCTGACAGTCAGCTTATAATGTTCAGTCTTTTTGCTTATCACAAGAGACGACAGGATGTGAGCCTGTATGTCTTTGTTTTTCAACAAAATAGCCTGGATATGTGTGTGGCATCCAGGCTGTTGCTGAGCCTGACCTCAACATCCTAATGTGATCACTTGTTGGAGAACACCTGTATAATTAGACTATAGATAAATCGGATTCACATGCCAGTGAAGGGTAATCCAGGAAATAGAACCTTTATTCAGTGTGTGGTATACTAGTTAGAGCCTGCAGGGAATGCTTGGCTGGTGACTATCTAAACTTTTACTGTTTCTGCGGTCCACAGCAAAATTACCAGACTTACATGCACCCAAGCGTGTTTTCGTTTTTTCTAGTGTGTACTGGATGTGTCTTCATGTGCATGACTTGTTTTAAACAACATAACTAATTCTTCTCCTTAGTGTGCAGAAAACTATCTATAATCTTGTTGGGTGAAACATACTTTAGGTTCTCAAATGGCAAGTTATTGAGAGCGTTCCATCACAACTCCATGTGAGTTTTTTTTTTTTAGCACAGAAAATGTAATCAATGGGGGTCAACACATTTCTAAAAAACACATATGTCACATTTTGCTAAAGGAATTGTTTACTTCAAAGACCATCTTTGAAATGAAAAAAAAATGATTTGAGGGTTGCGAATAGTAAAATGTAATGTATGATTATCAATTTTTTTTTTACGATACAGTTTTTGTTTTAAGAAATTGACCCCCTCAAGAAGTTTTTTACCCAAATCAACATTGTGGCTACAAACACTGTGGTTACATTGTGGTTATACATCCTATTAAAAGTATGTTGGATTTTCTTAAACAAACACAGCATGAGCAGGATCTACAACACTAAGTTAAAAAAAATGATGTAGGTTTGCGAGATCAGGATTTCAGGATAGTCACAGACAAAGGCATTGGCATGCTACACTTAATATAAGAAAATTAAAGAAAACATGTTAAATACGAGCATTTAGTGAACATTAACCATTACTTAATGTGACAAAGACCAAAATACACAATCTCTGGTGAACAATCTTTATAAAAACAAAAGCACTTCAGCAATTTCAAATATTTGTTCATGACAAAAGTATTGGCACCTTTACATTAAAAGTCTAATTATATATATATTGAAAACAATGACACAGTAAATAAGCTACATTATAAGGTCAATAGCCAGAAAAATAGGTAATTATGTCCAAGATCTGTTGAAGAAGAATGTTTTGGCAACACAGCAGATGATGGTCAAGACAAAGCAGTTGGGTTCATGTTTGAGAAACGCACTCCGAGCAAAACTACAAAAAAAGAAATAGCTACATAACAGTATCAAAGAAATATGGAATACTAAAATCCACAATCAGAGCAATAAAGCACCACAAAACAAAGTCAATTTAAATGCTTGAAAGTAGTGGACATGCACAGAAACTTACAGGTACAGCTGGTAGGAGAATCATCCAAGCAGCTAAAAAAATATCCAAGATTAACAGCCGAGGACTTGAAGAAAGATTTAAGAGCATGATGCATAATAGTGCACAAAAAAACTGTACAAAATAACCTGAACACAGAAGAGTTGTATGCACATAGATGTCGCTGCAAACCACTTTTAAATAAAACGCATAAAACAAACTGTCTAAAATTTGCCAAGGACTATGAACAGGGATATGAAGCATTCTTCAACAAAATGCTCTGGTCCAATGAGACTACAATATGACTGTTCCCTAAAAATCGACCACAGTATGTTTGGATAAAAAATGGAAAACCTTGTACCTACAGTTAAACATGGAGGTGGTTTGATCATGATTATGGGATTGTTTCAGCAGTTCAGGGAGTGGAGACATTCATGTGCTTGAAGATCAGATGAATGCAACCGTGTATCAAAACATTCTACAAAGTACAAAGAATAGAAATGCTTTGGACTGATCTGAAACAAGCTGCAGCAAAGCCATGTGTATCCAGTTTGTCTGAGCTGAAGGAAATATGCAAGGCAGAATGGGCCCAGATTTCACCAACAAGATGTAACATACTGGATAAGATGATAATAATCAGGAGGCCTGTGCTCGTCTTTGCAGCGGTGAGCCAGGTTGAATAATAATTGGACATTCCAAAATTGGGAGAAAAAAATTGGAAATGAATAAAAATAATTGTTAAAAAAAAGAATTATAATAAATGCCTGAAAGCCGTAATAAAAGCAAAAGGAGGACACCCGGAATACTAAAGCAGGGGTGTCAATACTTACGAACGAATACTTTAAATGAAATAAGTTGTTTTTTTTTTTTTTATAAAGATTATTTTTAAAATTTCTAGAAATTGTGTATTTTGCTTTTTATTTTTATTACAAAGTGGTTAAAGTTTACTTAATTTACTTACTTGTCCTTAATCTTACCTTGCATTATGGTGTAATACTTTTGTCTGCGACTGTATTTCCAACAGTGCAATTTTGTTCAGGTATAGATTTCACGTTCAATCCAAACTAAACTGCCCACATAGGCCATGTTTTGGGTATTACTTTAGGGGTCCAGAATGGAACATTCTTTTTCTAGACTTGTGATGTCATCATGCTATCATCATACTATGTTTTCTATATTTTGGAAATGCAAGTTTAAAGTGTGGTATGACAGGAATGACACAGAGCATCAGCCTTACCTGTATGTTATTACACTTCTAATAAATAAAAATACAAGCCAAGTGACATTACAATAGCAGCTTCACCAAGCTTTGAATGCAGAGCCCTAAACTTATAAACAAACTGGCACACTACTTTGGAGTTTACTGTAAACCAATGTGACGGTAAACAAAGGGTCAACTGATATAAAAATAATAATAATAATAATTGTGCTATAATAGTGTGTTACCTATATTTTCATTGTACATGACTATATAATACACAGTCACTCTGCATTAAAAAGAAAGTTCCATCTGAATCAGAGGTGCTGCTCTATCTTTTTAACCTCATTTCACAGCTAGGGGTCGGAATCTGTAACGGCAGTACATCGCACAACACTGACCATTACACTAGCATACGTTTTTATCAGTTTTATATCAGGAATCAAACCTGTAACACTGGCTTTTAAATGTATTTAGAGTTAGCCACTAGTCCCACAAACCATGAAGTTAAAGGTCCAGCCTATAAAATAAACAAACAAATGTCAGATTAAAGACAGTGTCACAATGCAAGCAGCATCATGATAGACGTTTTAAATCTAACCCATACAAAATGAAAGCTAATATTTTAACAGTTAATACTTGATAAGCGATCTTGATAAATTAATCAGGTAGCCACGGGTGTAGTGACACTTAATTAGAAATGTTCACTGTCTAAACACCCTCTTCACTTCTTTGTGAAGTGATATGAGGAAACCATGGCAACTACCTGCCAGACCACCCACCTGGAGACAAGAAGGAATGCTTTTATAGAAATGGCTGTCTACAGTGCTCAACTGTCTGCCAGTTGGTCATTCCTCATTTGAGAGGACAGGTAGTGCTGGGCTCCAGGATGGGGTTTTGTGTATTAGTGTAATTTGTAAAAGTCATATATGATATTAACAATAAAGTAGTCACTCCAATTACAAGTATATATATATATATATATATATATATATATATATATATATATATATATATATATATATATATATATATATATATATATATATATATATATATATATATATATCTAGTCCTGCAAGCGTATATGTGTCTGTGCTTGAGACGCTTTCTTATTATTTGAAAATGCGGCAGTAATGGTTACACAAAATTAAACCAGCGCTAGAATTAACAAAAATACATTACAGGCCCTGTTTTTTAAATGTCTTTTATTTAAAAAGTTTGATATTACTTAAATCTTCCTAGATTTTTTTTTGAACAGTTTAATGAATGTTACACTTTATTTTCACAAAAATAGACTTTAACACCTGACTTGAATAACTTTTTAAATGATTATTATTATTATTATTATTATTATTATTATTATTATTATTATTATTATTATTATTATAACTTTGTAAATATATCTCTATACTGATTACTGTAGATAGTAGAATCCTATTAATCCACAATATAAAATGTACATTATGGTGCTGAACACAAACAGACTCTGCCCTCTTGTGGTGCCAGTTATTCAAAAAAATGTTTGCTGCAGTTTGTATTTTTGATGATTGCAATAGCTTTTAACAACAATATTTAAAGTCCAGACCTGTATAGACAACAAATCCCCCAATCTGTGCTTAATTGAATAGAAGCTGGTTTCACAGATCCTGATCACCACTAATCTTGGAATACCTAATGTTTACTGCGATATACATTTGAAATGGAAATGTACGTTATTTAGAATTTGTCATTTTTATGTTTATCTGCAGCCCTGCCAAGAGTGGAACAGATACTACAATGATGATTTCCTTCTGTTTGTCCGTCCGTCCATGTTTCACACTCCATAACTCACAAGTAAGTCGGTTATAGAGGTCATTGTTTTACAGGTAGACTAAGACCTATGGATTGTGGGAAACTTTGTACATTTGACCTCCAGGTCAAGGTCACAGAATACCAAGCTGATTCTCTGTTTTCAATGTTCTCACAATAGTAGTAAACCAATGATCCCATTTGGATACAACATTTGTAGAAACAGTTAGGTACAAATTTGGTTCTTATTGCATCATTTGAAGTAAGTCTCTGTTTTTGCCTTTCTCAAAGCACCATTGACCAAGTATCAAAACCACTGATCCAACAATTACTTGATGAGGATTCATTTATATTGTACAGGAGGTTATTGTAAAAACACTAAACACTTGCCATATTTACCAAGATATTACTTTCTGAACAATGTTTATTACTGTAAATATGTGATATAAATTATTGTAATTACAGGTTTCAACAACTAGAGGTCCTTAGAATATTGTAGGCAGCTAAAATTAAACTAAAACTAATAAATTGCAAGAAAAACCAAGGGCCAGAAATATTTGTTTTTCATTGCTTGCTTATATATTTTTCTAATATGCATAATAATTCTATGAGGATTGTAACATTTTGAGACCTGTAGCATTTATTATTATTATTATTATTATTATTATTATTATTATTATTATTATTATTAGTAGTAGTAGTAGTAGCAGTAGGAATAGTATTAATAATAATAATAATAATAATAATAATAATAATAATAATAATAATAATAATACAGAGCTTTTTATGATACATTTTCTCAGTTGTGGTGTAATAATATAGAACACAGTTAACGCTACAGTAAAATACATTTCAATGAGGAATATATATATATATATATATATATATATATATATATATATATATATATATATATATATATATATATATATATATATATATATATATATATATATATAGATATCATTTTGATAAAATAACAATATAATGCATCTAATTCAAGTGTTACATGAATAGAACCAGTGTTCCATAAATACAGTATCAAGCATGACTCTAATGTCCATATTATATTTCCTTTACTTGTTTGCCTGTCTGCCATACACTACATTGTGAACACGATAACTGGCTTGATCTTGCACCAATCTTCACCAAACCTAACCTAGCCTCCTATATATGTTTCAGATTGCATTGTGACTAATCTTTCACTTACTGTGCGATTATCACGTGATTATGAGGACCCTCTGGATGTGCCTGCACTGGTTTTCATACAAGGTAATGGCTGCAGATACAGGATTATTAATTTTTACTTTTATTTTCACATACAGTATTCGATTACAGTGCTTCACAAAGCACCAAGATACTATAAATGATTAAACTTCTTTGAAAAAATTCTGAAAATCAATGCACGCTCCCCATAAAACACCAAGTTTGTCCCCTCTTGTAAAAGGTTGGAGACCACCTAGTATATTCTCTCTGCACATATTTTGTCAGTTTTCCCATTCTTCCCATGGTTAAACTATATATTTAAACTATACATATACTATACAGTTACCATATTTTTTTAACATGCTTTACAATACATAGGCTTTACCTAGTCTTTACCATGCTATGTTTTTACTATAGGAAACTTTTGATATCCCTCAAGGCCTTTGCTGACGACAAAGAAATAAACACGCTAAAAACATTGGACATTGTGTGATTCTTGTCTGCTATTTAGTCCCTATTTTTGGCTGAAACTGCAGTAGTACTCAGGGAATCATACAGTTACAGACAAAAGTACTGGTAGCCCTGCTTTAGTATTTTGTGTGTCCTCTTTTTGCTTGTATTTCCTTTTATTTCAGACGTTTATGATCATTCTTAACTAGTATGTTATACCATGCTGGTGAAATCTGGACCCATTCTGTCTTGCACATTCCCTTCAGTTCAGACAGATTGACTACACAATGCTTGGTTACAGCTTTTTTTCAGATCTGTCCAAAGCCTTTCTATTGGATTGAGATCTGGTGATTGAGAAGGCCATTCCAGAACTTATATCTTAGTTTTCTTCAGTAATTCCAGAGTTGACAGCCATATGCTTTGGGTCGTTGTCGTGTGGAAGATAATGTCTGCCAATCAGCCTATGAGCAGATGGTATCATTGCCCTCTGGAGAATGTTTTGATACATGGCTGCATTCATTCGATCTTCAATCACATGAATGTCTCCACTCCCTGAAATGCTAAAACACCTGCATGATTGAACCACCTCCATGTTTAACTGTAGGTACAAGGTTTTCTTTTTTTTAATCCAAACATACTGTGGTCGATTTTTAGGGAACAGTTCTATTTTAGTCTCATTGGACCAGAGCATTTTGTTGGAGAATGCTTCAGATTCCTGTTCATAGTTCTTGGCACATTTTAGACAGTTTGTTTTATGCATTTTATTTAAAAGTGTTTTGCAGCGAGGTCTATGTGCATACAACTTTTGTGTTCAGGTTCCTTTGTACAGTTCTTTTGTGCACATATTATGCCTGGTACTTCTAAATCTTTCTTCAAGTCCTTGGCTGTTAATCGTAAATATTTTTTTTAGCTGCTCGGACAATTCTCCTACCTGTTGTACCTGTATTTTCTTTGGACATCCTTTCAAGGATTTTTGTTGAATTTCTTCTGTGGTACTTTATTGTTCTGATTGTGGATTTTAGTATTCCATATTTCTTTGATACGATTCTGTAGTCATTTCCTTTGTTGTAGTTTGCTAGGAGTGTGTTTCTCAAACATGTATTTCTCAAACATATACAGTATTTTAAATTTGTTTTTAATTTTAAAAAGATTGTTTGTTAAACTACCAGAAATTGTGTATTTTGGTCTTTGTCACATTAAGTCATGGTTAATGTTCACTAAATGCTTGTATTTAACATGTTTTCTTAAAATGATCTTATATTAAATACTTTTGTCTATGACTGTAAATCTTTTTGATCTCACAAACCTACATCATTTTTTTAAACTTAGAAGGATTGTAGATCCTGCTCATGCTGTGTTTGTTTATGAAAATCCAACGTACTTTTAAGAGGATGTATAACCACAATGTTTGTAACCAGTGTTGATATTTCATTCATACAACCAGTTGACAAGATAAGATCAGTAGGTTCTGCCTGACTGGAGTTAATAAATGATTTGACCTTACAGTGATTCAGCATTCTACTTTAGATAAGCATTAACCTTCACGACAAAAGACAAGCACACAATAAAGACAGAAATATTGTGGATGCTATCTCACATTTAGATTTAGTATTAAGTGTCTCTCATCAACAAATTCACACCAATTTGCCTTCAAAAAAGGATATTTAAGTAAGTGTATCCAGCATAAGTCACATGAAGACAACATATGGAAAACCCTTAAGGGCAAATGAATACAATGAAGCAATATACATCCACAATTACGATATATTATTACACACCACTTTTAAGAGTTGTGATAATGCATAAGACCTTCAATCCCACACACCAGCATACCCCGAAGTAGAAGCCAGAGGTGCAATATACCCTTACTCTTTGTTTAAGTGATGTCCAATCCTCCTCTGTGATTGTTACACTCAAACAAAATAGGAGGTTAGTGTTATATCTGGGATAAAAACAAGTTTCAACAAAGATACACCACACACAACAGTGAAAGGCTGTGTATGTTAATTTCACATTAGATGTTATCTCCAGAGGTGCAATCATCAGTCAATTAGCTTATTGAATATCAGATAGATTGTCTTCAACAGTAATCAATGCATTGAGAGCACTGTTGTTCAAAAGCAAGAAGCAAATAAAATGTGTACATTTTCACAAAAGCCCACAAATACAACTGAGAACAAGCATGTGTCTATTTTTATACATAGTAACCCTAATCATTAAAAAGCAGTTGATTGTTTAATTGAGGAAAGTAAAATTAAAGCCATGGTGATCAAAAATTGACCAACTGCTGCGACTCTAGTTATCATCTATCCAGAAAACTATGCTCTCTTATATATAGGTATGATTGTAAACTATGCTCTCTTATATATAGGTATGATTGTATAGTAGAACAACCTCTTATGGTTATAATAAGTGTCATCTTTCTTGTTTGGTTTGTGTTACAACCTGTGATTAAGCCCTTTATGTGAAAATAAACACTGTCATTTCTCATATTACTGAGGTGAAAAGATCAACACACACCTTCTCCAACCTTCAATGGAAATATTGTGATGAATGCCCGCTAGGCAAAACCAATCCACTCTCCACTACGTACAGAGCAAATATGAAAATCAAATATTGGTCGAGACAAATTAAAACAAACACTTGTAGCTGAACCTGAATTTCATGGAATTATTATTATTTATTTCTTAGCAGACGCCCTTATCCAGCTTAATTTTAATTGTTTACCCTTGCAAATTCAGCTTAAAAATGATCTTAACCCTAACCCTAACCCTAACCCTTATGTATAAATACATTATTCATATATCTTTTTTTATTATTATTATTGTCTATATTATGAACAATATGTAGTACACCTCTGCCATGGCTGCAAATCCAAATTATTGCTATCAGTATGATGGAAAAAGCTGATGACCGTGACATACTGTATGTCAACTGTAAGTACAGAATAAGAATTAGCAATGACATGTTTAATGAGAATTTCGTAAGCTATTATCTATATCAGGGCTTTCAAGTCTCAGGACTGTGTCTGCTGGTTTTCATTCCAACCAAGCTCTCTATTACTTAACCATACCCTTAATTGAACTGTTAATTTGCTTAATTAGATATTTATACTTGTTTTCAGCTCTTAAACAGTTGCAGTTCAAATTACTTATAAAATGTTATAGCTAACTTGAAATATGCAACTGTTCAAGAGCTGAAAACAAGTAAAAATGTCTAATTAAGCAAATTATCAGTTCGATTAAGGGGTTAGTTAAGTAACTGAGAGCTCGGTTGGAATGAAAACCAGCAGACACAGGGGGTCCCCAGGACTGAGTTTGAGAAGCCCTGCTCTAGATACATGCAAACATGTAAGTGTGACATACAGACAGATGGATAAATGGACAGATACCACTATATATCCCCAGAATCTGATACACTCAATAACTTAGGCTAAACAATGCTAATGCCAAGTTTCAACTGGATAAGCACTTCTCCAGGTAAATGGAAGCATTTTAAGTGTACAGTATGTATGTTTATTTAGTTGTTTCATCCCAATTCCTGTTTTACAGCATGAATAGCTGAGACATGTCTTTTACATGTTGCTGAGTCAATGAGATGAGATGACCCAGTTATTGAAATGAGAGTACCATCTTGTTTTGTCTTTTCTATAGCCTACAAATGTCTTTGGCAGGAGGTGATCTCAATAAATCAGAAAACAAGAAGTATGTTTTTACAGCAGCCTAGACACTCTATTAATAAGAATGAATACATGTACGGTAGTTGGTTTCTCCAATTATTTTATTGTGCAGTTAATCTTGGTCTTATGGCAAGCCAAAATTGCAGTGAGATATATGGTATTGGTATTTTGTAACAAAGAAAGTAGGACAGATTAATAAAGAGGAATTTACTATCCCCCAAAAGGGGAAGAAATCCCCTGTAAAGGGGATGTAGTGGATGCATTTGTGTATACGTGCATACCGCATGTTAGACGACACATATCTCTGACGTTGTGTATATCTGTAGACTGGCTTATCCAGTTGTCATGAAATCAGATTCTAGAGATACGTGGGTGTCTGTCTGTCACTTAGACCTGTCAGCCGTGAAGTTACAATTGCTGAAGTATTGCTGGGGTGACAAAGCATGAAAAGGTAATTGGATAGTAATTGGATTCATATATATTTTATTTATTTTTAGTTTTTAACCAAAGTAATGCTGTTTAGCCACTTGCTGTACCAGAGTCAAAAGTAAAACCTGAAAATGAATTAATAAAAAAGAATTACCTTTACAATACAATTTGAATTATCACATTGATTGTGATGAACATCACCCATAACTGCTCATTCCCAATTAAGTGTAACTGTATAATTTATTTTAGTTTATTGACTGAGAAGCAACTGGTAAAGCAGTTGCTAAACAAATACATGCAGGACCTGTTTGCTCTCTGTAAGTGAGCAGTCAAGCATCAAAGTTGAGAGCATTGCAAGCAGTGAACAGGAATCTGGAAAGTATGCTACATTTTAAAAATGTATTTAAAAAATACAGATACATTGTTGGTAGTTTTAAATAGATACCCATATTTGCAATTGACCAAAAAAGGCTCTCAACTTTGATGCTTGACTCAACTCACTTACAGAGATCAAACAGGCACTGCATGTATTTTAACAACAGATATTTCCTGAAGTGCTGATGCTGACACACAGTTTACTTATTTTATTTAATTATTGTATTTATATAGCACTTTTTATAAGTATCGCAAAGCACTGTACAGTACATGCAGAAAAAAGAACAAACCACAATACATTTGTATAGCAAGTCACACATACAACTGCCATAGGCTGGGACCAAATCAAAACTTTGATTAACCCTCTAATCGCACTTAACAAAACTGTATTTTCAAAAATAGCGTTTCCTTTTTATGAGTAGAAGAAATAAGATACTTACAAAAAAAGAAAATGCTATCAAATAGTTTTGTTAAGTGCGATTAGTGGGTTGTCAAAGTTTTGATTTGGTCCGGGCTTTGTTAGAATTCTAGCGGTGGTATTCTGAACAAGTTGCAAGCGGTATATCACACATTTTGGGACACCAGAAAAAAGTGCATTACAATGATCAATTCTAGATGAAACAAAGGCATGCATTAGTCTCTCGGCATCAGATACAGAAATAAATGGTCTAAGGGCCGGACCAAATCAAACTCCGATCACTCTTGCGAAATAGTGTTTATGCGATAATATCACTAGTTTCCATATCGCATTTTCATTATCACAAAACCAAAACTAGCCGCTTCTAATCCGCAAAATAGGTGGAGAGAAGTACTGCACGCAGGCAATAAACATGTGCATTATAAATATCATATGGGAGATATCGAAATTGAAGAAGGAATCTATGAAAAAGACCTAGGAGTTTATGTTGACTTAGAAATGTCTTCATCTAGACAATGTGGGGAAGCTATAAAAAGGCCAACAAATATGCTCGGATATATTGTGAAAAGTGTTGAATTTAAATCAAGGGAAGTAATGTTAAAACTTTACAATGCATTAGTAAGACCTCATCTAGAATATTGTGTTCATTTCTGGTCACCTTGTTACAAAAAGGATATTGCTGCTCTAAAAAGAGTGCAAAGAAGAGCGACCAGAATTATTCCAGGTTTAAAAGACATGTTGTATGCAAACAGGCTAAAATAATTTAATCTATTCAGTCTTGAACAAAGAAGACAATAGGGGGCACTTTTTTACACAGAGAATTGTGGGGGTCTGGAACCAACTCCCCAGTAATGTTGTTGAAGCTGACGCCCTGGGATCCTTCAAGAAGCTGCTTGATGAGATTCTGGGATCAATAAGCTACTAGCAACCAAACGAGCAAGATGGGCCAAATGGCCTCCTCTCGTTTGTAAACTTTCTTATGTTCTTATGTTCTTATAGCTCACCTTCGAACCGTGAGCACCGTTGCTGCCTTTATTATAAATGCTTTCCTGTTAAAAAATATACTGACGGTACGCATTTGCGTCTTATATAACAATGCAGCAAATGCAACCTCCATCACTGGGGCTTCAAGTTCAGCATCTGCTTCCCTCAAACCCTGTAATCTTTCCTCTGTAAGCTCAACATCCATTACGGAGAGCTTTGTTGAGTAAAACACAACAAGCCAGGATGATATTGCTAACCTTCTGAGGAGTGTACTGTAGTGTTCCCCCAGAGACATTCAAACATCGGAATCACATTTTGAGGATTCTAAATGTTCACTCAATTACAGTACAAGCACATTTAAAGGTATGGTTGTACCTGTGTTCAGCAGGGGTTGTGGGGTTGAGCAGCGGTGTCAGTAGCCAACGCTTCAGTGGATACCCGTTGTCCCCTATCAACCAGACTCTCAGACTGTCATCCCGCCGAAACGCAGCTGCCACCTGCAAATTAGCGAGATTAAACGAGTCATGAGCGGAGCAACGATAGTTTGCATACACATTTGTAATGTAGTTGTTTGCATCACAGATCACATGCTACTTGCACGTTGAAAGAATAGGTCCCCTACGATTTACATAGAGGTGCCTATTCTGTGTTGGTGTGTGTACTTTAGTGCTACAGGCAAACAGTGTGCTCTCCGCATGTCTCCTTTCAGGTCAACCTGAAGCAGTTGGCAGATGTCAGTGATTGTTTGTCTGTTGAGGCGAAATTGCTGCATACATTGTGTCAGACGGGCTCAGAAAAGACAGATGACTTCTAAATATTTGGGGACATCTCCTCCTCCTCTCTTTGTCTGGCCACATAGGTAGAAATTATTATTATTATTATTATTATTATTATTATTATTATTATTATTATTATTATTATTATTATTATGTATTTCTTAGCAGATGCCCTTATCCAGGGCGTCTGCTAAGAATTGTTACAAAGTATCACATTATAAAACATCACATAAATCCAGTGTGCAATCCATATTGCTTGTATTTCTCTTTTTTCTCTCTCTCGTTACTTTGCCTGCTTCCCTCGTAGTTTCATCGGTATTTATAGTCAACCATGTAATTTGTGCACAGTTTAGACTTGGTTTTCACATGTCAATTGAAACGCAAATGCTAACACTGTTGATGGTTTGCTAAATCGCTACATTTGTATGTAAATGAGGACACTCCCCTAAAGTTCAGCCCATGTCCAGCGCTAACGCTGACTTGCCGGGTGGGCACTAAAACACTGTTGCTAAATCACATAGGTGGGCAAAGTCTGTTTGACCACACAGGCGCCTGATTTTGGTGCGCTAACTATCCGCAAAAGTGTTTTGCAATTTCCTTAGGGGTTTGCGAATGTTGCTAAATAGAGCCCAAAGACTTCATATTTATAAAGCGTCAAATATTAGAGACAACTCCTCCTGAGTGGTGGACATGTTTTTGAAATAAGAATCTATACTTTCTTGATTTCCCTCCATAATTTCAGTCGAGCAGTCGAATGCTACACAATCCTAAAAGCATCTGAATGTTAATGACACTTTTGAGGGTTATTATAATCTTGCACAAGCTGAGGGGTTCTGGTTATGCAAACTGTGCGAAATGACGAGAGAGACACCATTCCTACGATGTAATAACTTAGAATAAATCACACAAATAAGGATTCTTCCTGTCCACAAATAGCTTTTAAGCAAAAACATTTTTAAATATAAGACAAGTTGAGTGACTCAACCCTCCCGGTCCCCCTCCCCCTCCCTCTGACGTCTTGAAATGGTTTGTTCCCAGAACGTAACAGTCTCATTGGCGTGTGGGTGATGGGTTTGTTGGCTCTAATGTTACATAAGCCACTCACATTAAAGTTGAATGGAAAACACGCATACCTTATGGTTTTAAAATTATAAAATATAAAAATATAAAAGACAAAGATTGAATTGAATATTTTGGCATTATATATGCACTGAAATTAATAATGCAAAATGAGTAATCTACGTAACAAACATGGGGTCTGCGCTCCCCCAGAACATGAAATGAGGGGTTGGCGCTCCCATGAGACCCCACAGGACTACACCTGTCGGGTTTGTAATTGAGCATAGTCATTTAACATACACGTAGTAGCATACCTGTAATTATGTGAACCTTTCTGTTGTCATGCAAGACCTCTTTTTGAACTCTGGTACATCCACCGCTACAGTCTTTCAAAAATTTCCAAAGAAATGATATTTTGGAACTCTTAACTTCCTGGCACTTATGATGGTAAGCAAAACAAGAATTTTGTAACTGCTTTAATTCTGCCTAAAACACTACTTGATCCTGCTGCCAACATATCCACATTCAGTACAAACAAGTATTTTTTATACAAAAGAATAAACTCCCACAGATACCCGAGGGGACAGGGTCTTTTTGATGCCTAAAAAGCATGCTAAGCATGGCTAAGGTAGCTAATCTAGGTCAGGTGTTTAGAGGATGTTCAAGTTAAACAATGTATTCCCTGAGGGATACAGACTAACCTTACCTTAGTCACATTGGGGAAATGGATACCATATAATACTAAACCATGTTTTGTCATTAAAAAACACATACCAGTTGTATTCTATGACTAACAGTACCTTGTTAGAACTGCCCTATATCTAAGTCTTGTCTGCTTATTTTCTGTGTCCTCTGGTCATGGTTAGAGAAGACCTGATGCTATCCCAATGTCAATTACAAGTAATAATTGGTCAAAACGGATTGTGAATAAAACTATCAATGTATTTGTAATTATGTTGAAAAAGAAGTATGTTGCAACATAGCAGGCAACAACAGTATAAATAAGTAATGTGTTTGTTCTAAACTTTAAGCAGTCCACAGGTTAACAGCTACTCTTAACTAGTCAGTTCAGTGTTTTGTTTTTGATGTAATCCTAAATGGTAAAACATGGAGCTGGAATATTGATTTTTCTGATTCAGTAAATCCTCACCTCTTACACCCTGAAACAAAAACATTACATTATCGCTGGCACCTCAGTAGGTTATTCTCTGTAAACAAACTTATAGTTTTAATAAACTGTCTTTAACGTTTATACAGGGAGCGGTTTAAAGCATTCATTTTACTGTGGTTCTCTGAAAAGCATAATGCTTGTTTTTTTAATAAGTGGTTGGTTTTAATATTTGACACTGTATATTATTCTTTGTTTATCTGACAGTATTACATGCATTATTATTAAAATCTGGATGCCAGTTTTCTCGTTTTATAACATAGTACTGAAAGAAAATTCCCAGAATTTCAAAGATACTATATAATCCCATTAGACCAGGTCATGAGTTTACCCAGTGAGCTCTCACTTAGATTGCCTTATAAATACAGCTCTGTTTGTTTCAAATGTTTATGGGCAATTCAATGAAAATGTTACATTAGATAAATAATGAGACTAATGGCAAGTAAAATACTTAAGTGTATTAGATGCACACTCACTACATAAATATATGGCTTGCTATTAGTAAGACTTATCAATACATAACATTTGATTGTATATCTCTAATGACAAATAAGCGAATCGCTTAAAATTCTAATGAATTTCTACATGTATGATTGCAACTTTTGAGTTTGGGTGCTCCAATTAACAAGATTTAATTTCTTAGCTGCCTCTAACTAGCTTTTGCTGCTGTGGAATGCTGACTGTTTTTGATTTCCTCAGTCCAGAAAAGTCATTCCAGACTGTGATCATCCAGCACTGTCTGTGCTGTCTGTTCTGTGGAGTTGTATCTCTGGAGTCACATCTTTGACAAACATTTTGACTGGCTTCAAAGATTTATTTTAATTATGCTACAGTCTATCATTGACTGTTTTATTGTTAAGGATGAGTTGAAAGCCCATTGCCTCACATGCCTTTTAGGAAATATGTAAATAAATTCATTAGAGCAACTTAGTACGACTCAAACAAACACAGATACACGAAAAGCATTCTATGAGACAATGAAACTATTTAATTAATTTTCAATGGATTTCTGTAAAGTTACTTTATGCTGAAATAGTTAAGGCAGAGCGTCTTCATAACCCTCAGTATTCCACACCTACTTATCTTGACACTGGTTTGAACAATACAAGGCGTCACTGTAGAATAACCTTTTCCATGTTGTTCCAAAGTAAGTGAAAGAATACTTTAAACATCTGCTCGTTAATGTTAGAGCCCAAGGACTATGTGCTCAATGACATCAAGTATCACAGTTTAAATTAAAACATGAATATTTTCGTAAATTCTGGAAATCCCAAGATAAAGTTCTGTGATAGAGCAATACACAAAAATATATAGAAATTCAATCATCAGAGTGGGGTGTGATGTGGTACACCCAGCCCCTGTGTTTATTTTTGTATTATTATTGTTATTATTAAAATGTATTTGTATTATTAATGTAGGTGCATGGCAGCAGTGCAGGGTGTGTGTTATGTGAGGAGTATTGGGTGGCAGGGAGGGTGTTAAAATCCTCCCTGCAAACACATGTGGGAATGTGGCTGGAGCCGTCAATTGAATACATATTTAAATGATTAATTAAGGCTCCAGCCACAGGGGTATAAAATAGATCACGAGTGCTAATGAGAATTAGTGATGATGAGAATTGATTGTGTTTTGTTTGTTGTTTTGTTATTCGTGTAATTATTAAAGTGCACATTTGCATTTAAACCTGCAGCTTTTGTGTGTTCGAGTCTCTTCCTGGTTAATACAGCCTGACCAGTGATGTCATCCTGTTCACATGGGGTTAGTTTTTTATAACAAATGTTTAAAATTATCCCAGAATGAACTTTGAAGCTTAATTACAACCAAAGGTATTATTGGAATCTATAATCAAAATTAAACAAACACTTATTGTGCATCCTATTGTGTCTGCCAAATAAATGCATCATAATAATGAACAAGGTTTGACCAACATACTATGCACTCACCTCTCCCATTACAAGGGCAAGAATGGAATGGAAAACAGAATGTGAACTTTTGTTTTGAAAAAAAAAAAGATTTTTCCTAGTTAGCCATCTAAATGACAGACTAATAACAAGTGCTTTTTGGAATTGAGAATAAATATGTTTCACGATTAGGTAATGAATGAGTCAGATTGCAGTTCAACCACTGAAGTGAAATGGACGTTCAGCACAGGAAGAAGAAATGTTCACCACATTGTCTCCAGACCCTACCATTCCTGTCAGTATAATCCAGACAGTATCTGCATTTGGTGTCCAATCATTGATGTTCCATCCACGTGATTCTGAGCCCATCTCAAACATTCCTGGTTCTGTTGGATTACCAGAGGTATACAGATTATGGCTCCTCTGGACCTTATACCAGCCTCATGAAGCTACCTGCCAGCTGGTTGGTATATTATTATATTATTTACTATTTGTTTATTTAGCAGACGCCTTTATCCAAGGCGACTTACAGAGACTAGGGTGTGTGAACAATGCATCAGCTGCAGAGTCACTTACAATTACGTCTCACCCGAAAGACAGAGCACAAGGAGGTTAAGTGACTTGCTCAGGGTCACACAATGAGTCAGTGGCTGAGGTGGGATTTGAACCGGGGACCTCCTGGTTACAAGCCCTTTTCTTTAACCACTGGATTTCACAGCCTCCTATAGACTCCACAAGGGGGGAGGGGGCTGCACTTTGGGACAAATCTGCTTTAAAATGCACGGTCACATTATTTATACCCAAAGGTTGCGCATAGAGCTCAATAAAACATGTTGCATACTGACAGCTAAAAAAAATAAATAACGCTGATATAATTTAATTGAATTAGTACTAATTTAAATTTAACTAAAAAGGTTGATCCTTAGCAAAGCTGAGTTGTATAATTGAATAAGCTGTTTTAGAAGTATATAAAATGTAGGTGTGAAATACATACAGACAGTCTGATAGGCAGACAGACAGACTGCCTCCATGTTGTGTCAACTTGTGCTAAAAATGTGTTTGGTACATCCACTGCTACAGGCAGATTAAGTCTGAGAATGCTGAAAATCATTGCTATAAATAAACATGTACTCCTACAACATTGGGTACAATGACTGTGATTGGGTACAATGAACAGATTAATCTCTCTCAAAAACTATCTTAAAAACTATTTAATTAGGTTAACATATTTAACTTATTTAATTAGGTAAACGTTGCTTAAATCAATAACTGCCACACATTTTTATGGGTTTTGCCAAAATACTACAAAAAACTGTAGTCTAGCAGCTAACCTAGAAGAGCTGATGGATTTATCAATTTTTTTTGTAATAGCCTGTAACCATCCTCATGTTTGATAACTGTTTTAAGACCACAGGGGTGCTTTTAACTTCTGAGGATCATGTAATGACTGAAACATAACATTATATACAAAGTAATTCTAAACGACAACAAGAATACATTACTTAAAATGACTGTGATTTTTCAGACTAGTAAACCATCTTCTTTAAGTTATAAATATTGCTAATATACTTTGGCAATACTGTAGTAGTAGAGTGATAATAACTACCACCATACGACTGAGTAGAATCTCTTTACAAGGGACCATGTAAAACATCAATTAATTCGAGTTAAGGTTGGTGTGAGAAAGTAAGACCAGCATCCTAGGACTTTTCAAGATGCTAGCCGTATACACAAGCCCTTGTTTATTTGTCTATGTTGCTTGTTGTCCCCATGTCCCTGAAATGATCCTTTATAAATTTACATTTAAAAAGTAAATAAAATACTGTTCACCATTACCATGTGGTTCAGTGTTCCGGCTTCTCAGTTGAAAGACCGTGTTGCAAGTGTTTGACAACAGCAGACCAAGGGTGCAATATTGATCTACCAGGTTCTTTGTAAAAACAAACAGAACAAACTCAAATAAACAATGTTGTTCCGGACTTGTCCTAAATGCAATGCTAAAGATATTTTAACAGAATGGAGGTACTGAATTATAAAAATCTGAAATGTCTTTGTCCATTTATTGGGGAAGGAGATATGAATACTACTATCAGAATTAGCCTTCTGGAGAATTTAGCCAGGCTGGTATTTTGACTTTTATTTTTAGGGAATGCACATGTTTTTCAAAAGTTCCATACAATAACACAAAAGACATAAAGATTTATTTGCAAAATCTTTCTATGATTATAGTATGCCTCTATTGTGGTAGCAGATCAAACTTTTTGAAGGTCGGAGATATTTTAAGATATTTAGGCATGGAATTTGAGTGTATAGTTGTATCAGTGGATATACTGATGCACATAAAATATAACATTTAATTCATTTATTTTTTGTAAAGTTTTAAAACATATTTTAGAGTGCACATTTCTTCCCTCCTGTTTAGATATCAATTTATGTTCCCTCAACCAACAACAGTTCAGGAGAACTGAAGGTCAGCTGGTATTCTCCGATCTCACAGTCTATCTAGCCAGGAGTTCACATACTCGGTCCTGGGGACCCCCTGTGTCTGCTGGTTTTCATTCCAACCGAGCTCTCAATTACTTAACTAAACTAATAATTTGCTTAATTAGACCTTTTTTCAGCTCTTAAACAGTTGCAGAGTTCAAGCTACTTTATAAAATGTTATAGCTGAAAACAAGTAAAAAGGTTGAATTATGCACATTATCAGTTCAATTAAGGGTATAGTTAAGTAATTTACATTATGACTGCTATCTTTATAGCAGCTTTTAAAAAGTAACACATCGTTTTTTTAAACTGAGAAGAACGAGTTTGGAGTTTCTGGTAGGCTGTGATAGTAAGGGGTTTTTGTAATTATTCTGTATGTTATGATTTTCATTACACAAGAGTAGATGTTAAAACTTCATGGTGATTTGAACTCGGCTCTCGCCAAGATAAGCACCACTACGTAGCTTTACAGTAAACTAATGTGATCCATCTGTGTCTCCATCCATTTGCGTTTCCTTCCAAATGATGATGTAGATATCCTTCTGCCTGGTGTTGATGGCTGAAGTGTAATGCTGGCACCAGGGATCAGCTTATTTTCCTTCCTAGCGCATCAGCACACACAACAGCTGTGATGCTGGCTCCGGGGATCAACCACAGTGCGAACTCCCCAGCGCATTAGCATGACAACCGTCTGGATTGAGCTAAGTAGGGTACATCTCTGGGGTCTTCAAGTGGGCACCTTCTATCCTCGATCAACTCTACCAGGTGAACAAGGCGTGCTGATCCAGACCACAAGACAATATCTGGTCGAAGGTTAGTGGTGGCAATCTCAGGTGGAAAAATAAGCCGTTGACCAACATCTGCCAACATTTTCCAGTCTCTAGCACCTTTCAATTGTCCTGGGCGAGGATTGGTTTTAACACCTTTTCTTGGTGGGTGCTCTCCTGGGCAGAGGAATGTTGTCTTTTGTGTGTAATGTTTTGATGGAACTGGTGGCAACTTATTGGTCATGTTACCCTTGTCTTCCAATGCTAATGCCAAACATTGCAGCACCTGGTCATGGCACCAAGTAAACCGTCCTTGGCTAAGAGCCACCTTACATCCTATCAAAATGTGCCTCAACGTTGCAGGTGATGAACACCAAGGACATGAGCGATCCTCTCCTACCCAGAGGTTTAGGTTCTGTGATGATATGTTGACCTGATGAGGAAACTGCTCTGCTCCATTGACCATAGGTCTTGCCAGCCAATCTTGCGTTGTTCCACACTCTCCCATCTCATCCATTCTCCCTGCTTGGCCTGGGAAACGGCCTTTACGCACCTCATCCTCTCCTCCTGCTTTTGCACCTTGTTGACTACCAGCTTCGTCTGTTGAGCTGGGGCTGCCTTGTGTCATGTAGGAGGAGCTGAACTGAGACCAAGACCCCCTCTTCTATGCTGAACTTGCTCCATGATATCACCAATTCGATGGGCAGCCTTTGCATCCTCCACAGCTTTCTTTACCGCCCACTTTCATACAGTTTCCAACACAGGTGCTGCCTCCCTTACACATTTGTCGCGTGACTCTACTAATGTCATTTCCAGTCAGACCTTGGCGCACTAAACTCCTCGGTTAGAGCGGAGACTGGTAGCTGCAGTATTCCTTTACCATAAAGTCTAACTCTGCTGAGGCAGCGTGGAACTCCCAACCATTTCCTGATGTATGAACTGATTAAAGCTTCCAGCTTCTCTACTGTTGTCAAAGAAACCTCGTGCACAGTCAGTGGCCACAGCAGCCTTGGCAGTAGACCAAACTGAAAGCACCAGAGTTTTAGTTTGCCTGGTAAAGCGCTGCTGTCTATGCTCTTCAAACCTTCCACTGCTTGTTGTCTAACTTCTCCCACACAAAATGTGTCCTTTAGATCCCATCGTACCATCTCCCAAGACTTTTCACTGGCTTCTCAGACACTGTTGGTATTGCCTCACCATTAATGTATAACATGTTATCTACTACTTTACCTTTAATTAGAGAGATGCTCCTTGATTTAGTGGACTTGAATTGCATTTGTGCCCATTCAATGTTATTGGTTAATATGCCCAATACCCGATTAATGCAGGCTACTGTTGTAGTCATGGTTGTCATGTCATCCATGTATGCTCGAATTGGTGGTAGTCGCATTCCAGAAGCCAAGCACTCTCCTCCCACTACCCATTTTGATTCCCTAATGATTACTTTCATTGCCATAGTAAAAGCCAGTGGAGAAATGGTGCATCCTGCCATTATTCCAACTTCTAGACATTGCCATGTAGTGCTGAATTCTGAAGTTGAAAAACTAAATTGCAAATCTCCAAAGTAGGCTTTCACTAAATTTGTTATTGTCATTGGTAGACTGAAAAAATCAAATGCTGCCCAAGTTCATGTTGCACTGACCCATATGCATTAGCCAAATCCAGGAATGTCACATGGAGCTCCTTCCTCTCCTTTTTAGCTGATTGAATTTGTTGCCAGATCACATTGATGTGTTCTAAGCATCCTGGGAAACCTGGAATGCCCACTTTCTGTACTAAAGTGTCAATGAAGCAGTTCTTTAATTGGTAAGTTGACAATCTCTGAGCAATAATGCTGAAGAAAATCTTTTTTAGACTATTCTGACTAGGTGTTTGATACATTGACACATGAAATCGAGTCACTTTCTCTCATGTCTTTGATAAACTAAGATAATAAATTACACTGATTGGGTTTGTGTTATTGTTGTATTTAGCAAAATCAAAAAAAGTACTTTAGTTTTATTTATTTTTAATGATTTACAATGCTAAGGGTCCAATTTAATTAACATTTAAATAAAAAAGGCATTTTAGGAAAATATAAATTCACACAATAAATATAAACAATCAAAGATCAATAACTTTTTTCTTTTGATTTATTTACCATTCAGGGATTAGTATTTTCCTAAACCCCCTTTCCCTTAGCTAAAGGTTATTTGAATCAGGCTATTGTCACATTAAAGCAAGCCTGTAGAAATGATGCTGTTATAATACAACGTTTAATTGTGTCATCTTTTTACTAAAATGTCCATTGTAATCTACTGACATGTTATGCAACAAGAACATTTTTTTTCTATGTGTGAAAATGAAAATTAAATGGTTTTCAGTGTTCCGTATGACTGAACCTGTACCGAGTCAGTCAAATTTTTCTAAGCACACACACACACGCACGCACCCACGTACACACACACAAGTATCCTGCTTTTAACTTTAGGCAAAAATGCAGGTGCAGCTTTAGGTTTTCAGACTAATTATAAAACCTCTTGAAGCCAGCCCAGCCCAGTGGAATAAGCCAGTGGGGACATGTATCAATTTAAAAGAAGGATAGATTAGAATAGCTTTTTAAAGAGTATGAGGGCAATAAGAGATTTTAAAACACGAATGTGCGGGAACACCTCTTTTCCTCTACCTGTTCAATGTTAATAAATATAAAGAGCTTGTATGTGCAGATTAACCCCTTGGAGGCATTCTTGATCTAGTAAACTGGGACAGGATGGAATCAAGGTTGAAAGCTTTATTTCATGGATAGAAGCAGAACCTCCATTCTTCAATACAAAATCTTCTTGATACTTGAAGGTCTGTATATTTAAAGAAATCCCTACGTATCACTGCATCTTTAAAATCAATTTTATTTGTATTATTAAATTATTAAAAATGGCCCAGTGATGTTTAAACTAGTGCCAAGAAGAGACAAGATAATGGATTTAAGGCCATTTTGCCAGCAGGATGTATTGATTAATTTGTTTATCATATTTTTTATAAATCTAAATACCAAAATATCAAGACAAACAGAGACAGCGTTATTATTCATTTTAACACATTCAGAACAACAGATAAGCCACAGCAGGATTTTTAAAGCATTTTACAGTTCCTGGGAATCGGACTGGATCGCATAAATCACTTCTTTTTAGGGGTAATCTCTGTATTACCATGGATAGTTTGGTTTATGTAGGGTGCGATTTCTCAAATTTCCTGTGGGGGTGGGCATAAAATCGTGTCGTGTGCCAACATTTCCCACATTTCAACTTTCGTATAAAAAAAGCTTTTGCTTTTTATTTAAACAAAATACATAGTACACTTACAATATTCTGAGGTAAAGTGTCCATACAGACAACAATGAAATTAAACTGTTGAAATGTATAGCAGAATAATAAATTGGTGTCAGCTATTCCATGTCTTTTTCATTAATATTATCTATCATTATTCTTACCTGATCACTGTAAGTTTTAGTCTTCATACTGGCATTAACTGTGGCTTTCAAGACACAAAGTGCACCATCATATAAAAATGATTAAAATTCCCCTCATTTGAGAGAGTTTTCTTCCTTTTTAATTAGTTGTTCTTCCCTTTCAAAAGAAGTGAGTGTTAGTGACGAAAGCACTAAAGAGCCATTCTGGGTTTATGTATTCTAGGGTTGTTCTGCAGTGCTGTAGAATGCTCTAAAAAAGCCATCTATGGCTTAAATCTATGGTAAGTACCTTTGAAGACAGACTACCCTGGATTAGAATAACCAGATAGTTTCAGTGTCTTATACTAAGATCTGCCATTGTGAAAGTTTAATTCATTTAAGGTGTTTATTGAAGGCATTTACTACTGTATGCTATACCATCTAGGCTTACTTTAGTACTAACTACTATATGTACAGTAACTCAAGCAGATTCAATTAATAAATGAACAAAATGCTAATCAATTAAAACCCCAAGTATCACTAATACATACCTGTAACAGTCCTCTATAACTATGAAACACTCAAGTGCTGAATTTAGAAATGAAAAGAAACTTAACCATTTCAATGACAAATGTTTCAGCTCGAAGTCTTTTTTAGCAAACTCATTAATAAAATGGTCAGTATAGTGTATTTTTTAGCCATTGCATTTGAAGTCTACATATTACCTCTCAGCTTTGAACACACCAATGGCCAAGTTCATTTGTTTTTATTTCCACAGATTCATTACATTTTTATTTTCTGCCCTCCCTCCTCTCATTATGTTTAATGATAGATAATAGGTAAGGCTTAAGTACTTATATTCCGAATATATGTCTCAACATGTAAAGTGCATCACGCACAACTTATAATGTTAGCTGTCAAACCAGCCAAGGTTATGTAAATAAAACTCTTACAAGAGATCAGTCATTCACACAATGATATCATTTGGTACATTTTCCAGTCCAACTTGCCACAGGGTGTGAAAGATACAATTGGAGATATCACCCATTCATGTATAACCTTTTGGTAAAAGACTGAAGATAATCTAAATTGGGCGAAAATACTGTATATTCAATTAACAACTATTATAAAACAATAAGAAATGTAGAGGTAGATGCATTTTATAATACTTAAGAAATGTATACAAATTATGTGGTAAAACAGGTAAACACATGGCTAAGAAATAAGCAGACTAACAACATTTTAGAAACTGTAAATACCCTATATTGTGTATTTGATGTGTTTTTGACGTGTATGTTTGTCACCAGAGGTGAATGATACAAATCTGAATAAATACTGTAAGCAGCTTTTTGAGTGCTGATTGCTGTAGAATACATACATACTTATACAGCTATGTCCAAAAGTTTAGCATCACTTAGAATTTTAGGATTGAGAGAAATAATAATAATAAAAAAACTATATGAACATCATTATTATTTATTTCTTAGCAGATGCCCTTATCTAGGGCAACCTACAATTGTTACAAGATATACATTATTTTTACATACAATTACATTATTTTTTACACATTATTTTTTACATACAATTACCTATTTATACAGTTGGGTTTTTACTGGAGCAATCTAGGTAAAGTACCTTACTTAAGGGTACAGCAGCAATGTTCCCCATGTGGGATTGAGCCCACGACCCTCTGGTCAAGAGTCCAGAGCCCTAACCACTACTCCACACTGCTGCTCCGCTGGCACTGCAGACAGCAGGGCTTCTCCTTCTGGCACTGCAGACAGTGGGGCTTCTCCCTCGCACTCCAGACAGCAGGGCTTCTCCCTCTGGCACTGCAGACAGCGGAGCTTCTCCCTCTGGCACTGCAGACAGCGGGGCTTCTCCTTCTGGCACTGCAGACACCGGGGCTTCTCCCTCTGGCACTGGAGAGCAGGGCTTCTCCCTCTGGCACTGCAGACAGCGGGGCTTCTCCCCCTGGCACTGGAGACAGCTCCCTCTGCTCACCTCCAGGAATCGCCACCCCTCTTCTTCCAGGCTGGTCACATCTCCTCTTCACCCTGAAAGGGGCAGCACACTGTCGGGTTCCCGAACTCTCCAGTGGCAAGGCACCAACCTTGGTCCTCCAGGCCTGCGAGGAGGGTGTCTAAACCGCCATCCCAGATGGCTTGGGAGGCAGAGGGACCCATTTATTAACAATTACACAAACACAATAACAAATAAACAAGGCACAGGGACCAAAATAAAAGGTTAAACACAACATACCTATGCCACAAGAGGAAACGCAAACTCCTAAACTCCAGCAAACAAAGGGTCTGGCTCCCTTTATATACCATGTGGCTGGAGCTTGATTGACCATGAATTATTCAATCAAGACCCAGCCACATTCTGCACATGGATTCTGGCAGGGATGGAATTAACCAAATTAATCAAAATAATCAAACTTTATTAAAACACAACAACAAACCACACATGCTATTTACGCACACACACTATTGCCACAAAAATGTTTTGGGGTTTTCTGTTTATGCTAGTTCAAAATCAGTACCTGTATTCTTAAAATAGAGTCTTTATGGTCAAGCTGTGGTGGTTACAATCAAGTCACTGACTATTTTTATTTGATTTGACTCTCCTGAATACAATTATTTTCTGGAGAAAGCCACAACTGGATAGATGTTGGTAGCAAGAATTTCTCAGGTGCACACCCTCAGTTATGAAAAATATGAACATTAAAACATCCACACACATAAGATAAAGACACATTCTTTATACCAGTGTCTAACTTTGTATAACACTAAAGACATCCATAACAATTAAACACTCAATAGTGCTGAATTTAGAAATACTAAAATAAATGTTTGTCATTTAATTTTTTTAGGTTTCTTTTAATACTAAATTTAGCACAGAGACACTGTTCAAAGACTTCTTGAGAAAACGTTTGTCCAATTTCATTATAAAGAAGGTTTTGCACACTCTTAAAAATGTTAAGGACAAGTAAAATGTTTGGAGAGGATGTATTTTCTCATATTAAAGCCAACTCAGGTTTATGATTCTTAAGGGCCCTAAATTAAACAATAAATGCAATTTAGTTTTAATGCAATTGTGACAGGGTGGTCGTGTGGTGACATTAGGCCGGAAGCAGGAAGGACAAACTGACACCAGGTAGTACTGCAGTTCAAAACAAACGCGGCGTGCACCATTTATTTAATAACAAAAATAAATAAAAGGTTTTAAACAGAAAACACTGCTCAGAGAGCAAAATAAATATTTTAAATAAAACAAATCAAAAACACAAAATAACTAAACAGTACTGGTCAGGCTGGGCAAACACGTTCACTGATCCTGTATTTCTATTTTAACTTTCTCTCTCGCTCCTCGCTCGCTCTTGTTCCTCCTCTGAACACCCACACGGAACTGAGGGCGCTGCAGGTTTATATGCAGGTGACCATCTCCCGATTTAGCAGCAAATTAATCACTTAATTAATTCGGGAGATGGCCATCTTCTACTGAGGTTTTTAATAGTGGATGGGGCTACACAGTACGTAAAAACAAACATTCAGCTACACCGTCAAATTTAAATAACAAAACATGGCTCTGCCGCTATATTTATAAAACAACAACAATAATAATATTAATAAATAAACTCTCTCTCTCTCTCTCTCTCTCTCTCTCTCTCTCTCTCTCTCTCTCTCTCTCTCTCTCTTCCCGTTCTCCACTGTGAACACCCAACCCTGTGTGTGTGAAACACTGACTCTTTTATGCAGCTGTACCGAGACTCGATTGCTAATCAATCATTCACTTGAATCTCAGCACAGTCTGCACGTGAACTACTTTGTGCACTCCTCGTGCCCAAATAGGGGAGACCGAGGATGGTTGTCACACTTTTTACCTTTATTATTTTCCTCAATCTGGTGACATTCTGCAAGATTCTGTTCCTCGTTATATTGAAGAATAACTCTTCACGTACAAATTAATGTTTTTTTATTTCAGCATAACTTTATTTCAAATATGATATTTAGACAGTTGAAAATGTGCCGATCACCTGTGACAACCTGCCCCATACTGTGGTTGGTTGTTACACGATATGGGGTTGGGTGCCACAAAGTATGTTCTTACTTTTACAGTAGATAATAATGCAACATTTTTAATTTTTTTAAATAACATAAAGTTTCTACTGTGTACAATGACAGAAAAAGTTGTATTTTTACTTTTTATGTGAACATAAAAAATATAGACCTATATATATTTGAAATGTTGACCCATGCTACAAAATAATACCACAGCCTCCACAAAACCGGAGGACAAACAGTAAATAATTTGGTGACATATCTCACATGTTGGTGTAACTTCTTCATATAGGATTTACATGTGACTACCAACCCCCAAAACTATGTGACAACCTGCCTCAACCATTCTTTACAGAACCAGAACCTACTGGTTTTGTTTTTACACCAAAAGATAGCCAGTATCTGGTTCGATTTAACATGGCCATCAGTTCAAACAAACTCCAATACTACTAAGAGTTATAACATAAATAACACGACATACATTTTTTTTACTTTGGGTATGAAAAAAAAGAAATATGTGCTAACCTTTATGTTAGATGGAATTGATCTTAAGTTACAAGATGGCTGAGTTCCAGACAATAGAACACACATTTCAGTGTTAGTATCACCTGTCTGCACCATCTAGTGTCATAGTTATGAGCACTGTGACAACCAACCCGTGTGATAACCAACCCGTGTGATAACCAACCCCAGTCTCCCCTACTAATACACATTTTATCTGCACGTGAAGTGATTGTGCAATCCCCGTGCCTAAATACAAATATACATTTTAAATCACTCGTGCTACATAGCCCACATTATACTTTGCTCAAATACATACATACCAACAATAACGCCCCACATAAAACATAAAACACCAAAATACGCATAGAGGCGGTTCACCCCGCCACACCTATGCATTAGCAAAATTACTCAGAGAAAAAAAATGTATTCTTTCCACCTTGAGACCATTATATAGTGTCTTTAGCTACATAGCTAGCTTAGTGAGTTTTGAGCTGCAGTAGTATGTATTAGGAAATACTATGTTGGGCAGTATGTTAAAAGTATTTTACTTATTTTAAAAGAAAAATCATATTTTGCTTCTTAAATTCAAATTCTGATGTTTTACATAATTGTTTTATTTTTGTGTGCATTGCATTGATATCCACATTTCTTAAATGAGAATATTAGCAATGTGAAATAAAACATTTTGCATTTACAAATAAATATGAAGGTGGGCACCACTGTATTATTAATTAAGGTAAGAATAGTTATATTCCTATCTGGACAGAAATGTCATTAACTACCAGGAATGGAACAATTTAAAAAGGTTAATTAAAGAGTGTATAACTTTATTTTAAATATTAATTAGTAACGACTGCTCATTGACATGCTTGTTATTGTACCCTTTGTTTGTTTGTTGTGTTTTATGCCCTGGCATAGGATTTGTGTGTTTCATCCAAAAAGCAGAGTTAAAGTTTAAGATTGTGCTCTTAACTGTTGCTTTACATAACACTGTTTCAGTTTTTAAATCATACCTCATACATACCAGTACCAATTTAAATATAGTAACTTTTGCTATTACTGTTTTAATGTCAGAAGACAGTAAATTACGAGAGCCATATTTAGACAGACAGAGGGTTGTCTGTTATTGTTGCTACTAAAGATGAAAATCAGGTCGAATGTAAACAAGAAATGAAATTCTACCTTTTTTTAAAATTAGGAAATCATATTATTGTAACACAATACACATCTGTATGTTTTGTTTTACACAGGAATTGGAGCTGAAACCGGTACATTCCTGGCTTCCGTTTATAATTGTCAGCATGTCCCTGTCTTTTTGGGTTCCAGATCATAAAGACCTAACGCTTTCAGATATTGGCTTCATACTAGGACCACAACCGTATACTATAATTCTGTAGGTCAAGTTTGTGGGTATGGTATAAGACAAATTAACCCTTTTGCATACTTTGGAAACTGTTCAGCGGGACGCTCATCTCTGGGGGGACCGGGGGTGGGGTCATACGCATCATACACATGGGAGGAGTCATATGCAAAAAACACTCATTATCATATAATAGATGTATAGCCCCCAACTCAACACGACACGACCATCATGACAGTAACAATAGACATAATGAAGCGTTCTTACCTTTGTGTAAGTTAGTGATCAGCAGATGTGTCAGCCGCACGAAGAGCACAGCTTGTGGTTTTCATTAACTCTGCTGGAAATCGGGACTGTCCCGACCATAGGGTTGGCATGTATGCTTTTGTAGTTCTCGTTTTACAAAGCAGTTGCCTCAGAACACTAAGGGGTAGGTATACTAAGATGGGCCAGTCACAGCCAAAACATACCGCAATTTGCATTTTCGTATGTAAGAGAAAATATGTTAATGAAGAGAACTGCAATATACTAATTTAAATATTTGTTGTTCTTCTTAGCAAGATCTCTAGCGTTATACATTGCGAGAGTCGTGGAACATTGTTCAAATAAATAGCGGGAGTTGAGCTGTGGTTTGCTGTAGCAGAGGGTGCCCGAAGGGTAACGTCTATACATGTAAGGGTGCAAGAATCAAAATAACATTGTTTTTGTTAAATGTAAATGTCATCTGTACATGCATTCTGTTCCGTCTTCATTTTAGCTATTTTAATACTGTTATATATATATATATATATATATATATATATATATATATATATATATATATATATATATTGGCTGTGACTGGCCCATCTTAGTATACCTACCCCTTAGTGTTCTGAGGCAACTGCTTTGTAAAACGAGAACTACAAAAGCATACATGCCAACAGTCCCTATGGTCGGGACAGTCCCGATTTCCAGCAGAGTTAATGAAAACCACAAGCTGTGCTCTTCGTGCGGCTGATATATATATATATATATATATATATATATATATATATATATATATATATATATATATATATATATAAAACATGAAAGGCAGTTTAATCCCATCAGATTCTATAATGGAGCCCGCACCTTCACCCCCAAAAAACTTTTCATAATCATACACTAGCCCCTCGCTAAACCGGACATATTTGTCTGACATAAGGAGGTGTCGGATTTTAAAAAAATACAATAAAATCGCACATACATACACACACACACACACACATTTATATTGATCAATGCATTTTAAATGTAAATCATTGCGCTGAAATAACACTGATGTGTTTTGGGTAGGCCGCACATTACATTATGTAAAAATATGAATTTGTACAGTAGACCTATAAAGTACAGTATTAAAATCAAATGAATTCAAAAGCACACTTTATTTTTACTTTAGCCTACTGGTAACATAAAATAAATCATGCTGCTGCATTGTATACATTGGTGTACAATGCAAATAAAATATTATTTTAAATTGAAACTAAATGATTTTAGCAGTTTTTTTTATATTTTAATTATTATTATAAGTACACCCTGCCTTTCAGGTACTTGGGTGTTCGCCTCAAAAATGCATTGAGAAAAAGCAAAAAGCAGACTGTTTAAAACACGCTTTCAAAAGTTCTTAACTAATTGATGCAATTGTAAATGAGCTTTCGTACAGCTCATTATAATATTTGAGAACCCTCATTTGCACTATCTCCGCCTTCTTTTTGTGATTTTATGCAGGAACGCCTATGAATACATATTCATCTAAGATTGAACAGCAAAGTAAACCTGCTAAAGAAAAGGGCTTGTAACCAGGAGGTCCCTGGTTCAAATCCCACCTCAACCACTGACTCATTGTGTGACCCTGAGCAAGTCACTTGTGCTCTGTCTTTTGGGTGAGATGTAATTGTAAGTGCAGCTGATGCATAGTTCACACACCCTAGTGTGTGAACTATGCAAACAAGAAGTGTCAAAGAGGGAATTTTTTTGTTATTATTTATTTATTTATTTATTTATTTATTTATTTATTTCTGCCTGGTTATTCTAGCCACCGACCTGTCAGAACCCATTATAGTCTGGCTTTGCAGTATTTTTCAGTAGGCCTATTGGGGCATGGTCATTTTAGAAAACAATACGCGATATGTTTGAAGTAGACTGGAATTCTGAGTGCTTTGAAGTTGTGAATTATATAAAATGATAAAGTCTAACAAAATGAACTAAAACAAGTGTTCATTAACATTTGAATATCATGAATATTATTTACCGTATCATAACGTTAGTATATGTAGGTGCATATGATTACATGAGGCACCTATATACTATAAGATACGGTTGCTACTGTAACATTCATTTGATGTTCTGGACCCCGCACTTAATCATCATTGCCTTGTGCCCCACACAGCCTAAGGCCGGCTCTGAGTACATCTATCCCTTAGAGTTATTGTTTAAATATATTATATTTTATAATTGATAACTGTTTCCTCAACAAATTTTCTAAAATAGTAAAACAGGTGTCTTTTATAAAAGTTTGTTTTTTGGTCAAATGGGCTCAGGCTTCACCTAAGGCTATCCATTAACAATGGTAATCTCTGGTAATGGAAGCCTCATTTGGGCTCCACATAAATGGCAATTCTGAAAAATGTTATTGTTGTCAGATTAAGGCATAAATCCCTAATGTACTCCAATTACAGAGTTCTGAAAAAGTTAAGCAAGGTTTTGTTTTGGGCTGTCTTTTCAGTGGGCGTTTCAGAGGATCGTTATTTGTCAAGTTTCAGGAAGATGGGTCCTTGAAGCACACTTACTTTCAGGAACTGCCTGAGGTTTAGAAAAGGTGCATTTACTCACTTATATGCAGCATCCTTTTTTGTCATGAGAGAAAAATAAGAAGATAGTAATGCAACTGTCTTTTGAAGTACAGAGTTGTTTGCAATATATTGTTTGGGCATTTCCTCCAGTACTTGTGCATGTTTCTTTTGTAGACAATGGTTGACCTTTTTACTCCATATTGCACCCTGTTCGGATATCCCTGACAGACACAAATCCCAGACAGAACTAAAGAGAAAAGTAGTTAATACACAATGATACGATTAGCTGAACAATTAGGCTGAGCCTAGTTTGGGAACTAATAGTACCAGTATGTTGTCTACTGATTGTACAAAAAAGGAGTTTTGTTATGTTATCTGAGATATATACATTTTGGACTGTGTATGGATTTTATTTAAATGGTGGTTTAGGCAGATATATGACAGTTGGAGACAGTAGGAAATAAAAATGAGGTTATTCATAAATCTAATCATGCTATTGGGTATTACACCTAAAGTCAAGCTAGTTTCTACAGGAAAGAAAAGATTCCCAGTTTGCCAAGTTTCCACATTTAACAATGCTGCAATTTATTTATTTATTTTGTTTAAAACAGAATCAACTGTCATGTTTGGACCTTTTTTTAATGTAATGCTTGTGAACAGTGAGTGTTAACATATCTGGCAGGCACCATAGAGCGTCCCCTCATGGAAACACACCACAGTACTGAATTGAAGTCTCCCTGCTACAGTTGTTCTGAATTGTGTCAAATCGTATGGGAGAATACAATACAATAGAATACCTTCAGAAAACTTACATACATTCAGCTAACACTTGGATACAAGCTGAATGGCCCTTATTCACCACCAGTCACATAAGTACATGGTGATGAGCTTCAATGGTAACACACCAATGCTATTACTATATTAGTACCAGTGTACTGTGTACCATATTTGTTCCAAATCCATTTTGTAGCCATTGTTGGTGATGTGTTTCTTCAGGGTAATAAGAGGTTGTTGTAATGGTATCCCAAAGCTTTTTCATATTTTTCTGTACATTTTGGAAATGGAAAAAGGCTTTCATGCTAGCTCAACTGTAGAAAGCCACATGCATAGTGAATTTTGCCACACTTGTAAACAGTTGTTTGCAAATATACATTTTCATTTCAAGCGATCATAAATTATGAAGTAAAACTGTTGGAAACTGAAAGTCAGACATAAGTTTGTTAGAACAAAGCACATGTCTAATTTGATTCATCCAAATAAATTGATCATTTTTTTTCTTGTATAAGTATATTTGACTTTTTTTCCAGCTAAAAAGTCATTTGAATTGGGCTCTTAGTTTCCAGCCAGTCTTCTTTTAATTCTCAAATTTTAGCCTACATACAGTACTTGTTTTAGTGGGCTTCTCTACATTGTGGTCTGAAGACAGGTATTCTTGAGGGCAAAGCATATCCTTCTTCTCTTGTTATAATCTCTTGGAATTTAAAGAAGTTGAGATTAGTTTTAAGACTCATCAACAGTACAGCAACTGTAAATGCAAAACAGCCTAAGGCGGGATTTGAACCTTTGAACCTCTAGCTCAGATGTATCTATTACAAACTGATCCAACACCCAGTATGGTTACTAACACATAATGGAATCCTTGAATAGTGTTGTATCACTTTGGTGTAAGAAGACTCGTGACAAGATGTATTTACAGTTGGTGTTGATCCTGGTTTCAGTTACCTTACACGTCGTTACGCATGTCCATCCCATCAAGGCAGCCTAGTCTAATATGCCCACCCAGGGATGTGAAGCCATATACAGTATAAAGCCTGTTGTTACCACTAAATTAATGAAATGTATAAATATTACATATAGACTTTAAAATTACTGTTCATGTATGACTGTTTTAAAGACAAAACTCTTTGTCATTTGTTTTCTTTTAAGCAAAATAAATAGATACTTAGAAGGAATTATGCTATACTATCAATAGGCCCAAATGTTACAGGACCATTTCGACTAAAACTTTAATGATTGCTAAATATTAAATTAATAGCAAACTTCCCAGAATTCAAATGACCTTTGCACAGTGAAACATAAAACTGAGCCAGTGGAAAGGATTTTAATAAGTAGCTCTAATAGTGCGTTTATGGACCTGAGCTGGCTTAGTCAATTAGATTAAAAGATTTTTATCATTTGAGCTAGCACCTTACACAGCACAGACCTAGGCTGGCTTTAGCCCATGTGTGCATATATCAACCACTCCTTGTGTGAAGACATTTCCCCTCCCCAAAACACAGACGCAGAAGTGTTTAAATCAAAAACAAGCCTGTCATTTGTGTCACTTGTGTGTTTCTACTTCAAGGTGGTGTTCCTTGCTAATTAATTTAATTTTGCCATCAGAAATGGAGCGAAACATCGAAAATGTGTGTATCGGTGCCGTCTACTTCTGACTCCTCTGATATGTAAATAACACCTGTTTCTTTGAATTTCAACTTCCAACATCTTTTCTTCAGGGATATATGGACATTTAAAGAAACAGATGTTATTGTATAGATTTACACATTAGTCTGACAACTCTTCTTATATGTAAAGGTAAACAAAAGACTTGAACCACTTGCTACTGTTCCATTACAATTAATGAGATGAGCTGATTTGACATTTTAAAAGCTATATTTTTGGTTATTGCTCGGTCTTTCTGTATCACAATCAGATACCAAGATTCGGTCTACTAACACACTCAGCGTCGTAACCAGAGCTGACATTCTACCGAGGTCACACTTAGGTTTTTCAAGCTACAGCTGGCAGTATTTATATGACTGCTTGGTATTTACTATTCAACCTCCAAATCCATGTTACACGGCAAACCAAGAGAGAAAATGAAGGAGTCTTTTGTACTTTACTAGAATTTTTACATGAGCATCAGCATTGATGATGCAAAAAAACAACCGAAGACACGACCTCGGTGTCCTCATTGCTAGTTACGGCCATGCTTACACTGTATATTTAAATATTAATTTAACCATTGCTTGGTTCATTTTTTGTAACAGTAGAATACATTATACAGTTTAAGAGTTATATGCAATATCATACAACATGGAATGGTGTTGTTGGAGCTTTTTTACTAGAAAGACAAAAGCCCCAAAGTGTATTTAAATTTGGATAATTCTCATAAGAAATCCAAATTTAATCCAAATAAGAATTTACTTCTCTACATTTGACTGATGTGAATATCTGTTGACCTCTTGTTTTGCCAAAATACGGTTTAGTAATTCCTAAATAAATGCATTAAACCAAAGTTAATGTATAATCTTTAATTTATATAATATTTTCTCAAGCGATTTTTCATGATTTCCCTGGAGTGTCAAAACAATCCTTGAAAATATATATAGAATATATTTTTCTTACTTGGATATTGAACATTAAGTTATTGTAGAAAGGTATTTAACTAAAATGTAGAAACGACAGATAACCAAGGAATGCAGACCCTTAAACACAGATAACTAACACAATAAACATGTACATTGTCTGTGCTATGAGAAGACAACCCATACTCAACTCAAGTACAATTTTAACCACTTGTGAATCACATTTCTGGAAAGAAAAACCTAAAACTTTAAGATTGCAAGTGGAGGGATTAGGGTCTCCAGTTACCAAAGACAATAGCATAAAATAGCTTGTTGCAGCAGTGTGGAGTAGTGGTTAGGGCTCTGGACTTTTGACCGGAGGGTTGTGGGTTCAATCCCAGGTGGGGACACTGCTGCTGTACCCTTGAGCAAAGTACTTTACCTAGATTGCTCCAGTAAAAACCCAACTGTATAAATGGGTAATTGTATGTAAAAAATAATGTGATATCTTGTGATAATTGTAAGTCGCCCTGGATAAGGGCGTCTGCTAAGAAATAAATAATAATAATGTTCAGCTTTACAATAAAATAAATCATTCTTTTACCAGTTTGTTTTTTACGCTTCCCAAATATTTTTGCAGTAAAGACAAAAGCTTCCTTCCTCCTTTAAAACCTGTTTCCCCCCATGTCCCTCTGAGATACAAACAGCCTGCTGCTGCTACTACGAAAATGTATACTCATTCTTATTATTCAGAACTGTGTGTTTTTTGGATCCCATCTTTCGCAGCACTTGGAAGACTTTTGTTCACAGAAGCAGTATTAAATTTAGAATGGAAAGGTTTAAAAATGTTTTGCTAGGAAGTTTCAAAGTTCATAATAATAACCCTAGTATTGTATGTATGGAATAATGAAGTAGCAGTGCCTAATTACAGAATGAATACTTACATATGGCCAAGTGTAATCATTCCTGTGGTTACCAGGTGTTGCTGCTTGATTATTACATTTATGTAACTGTTTTGCTGTTAGAGTTTATGGCCCCTCGCTATCTATGCAGTTTTCAAAAGGAAATACAGTTTGTTTAGAGTTCAGTGGTGGCCGGTCCAGCTTAGGTACAGTATCATACTAAGATTGAAGGAGGCGGCAAGTATTGATCTTGGTAATGAAACCAAAATGTGCTGTGTTGGAACAGAGACTCAATATAATTGATGTCTATATCCAATTGTGATGCAAGTTTCAACCAGCACTGTGGTAATAACAATATGTCTATAATTGAACATTTTGCAGTATAACTGCATGGCTGAGGGTATATTTACATGGTTTGGGTTGCATTTGTGCTGTTGCTGTGCAGTAAATGATTTTATATCTGTGCTCTAATTGGCTGAAATTACCTTGAATATAACAAGTCCATTCTTCGAACATGCTGAGTTGTGGATGCATTCTCCTCAATTAAACAACACACCACTGAGTCCAGCCTCTTACCATTGCCATCTGATTTTGAACACTAATGTAAAACCAGTAAATTTATTTTCTTATAAGTAGCATTGTGTTACTCCTGAAGACAAACGTTAGACAGTTGGGACTATTTTGCTGGTGGTACTTTTTGCAATTTTATCAATGATCTTCTGCAATCTGCAGGATCGAATTCGTGGATTGTGTTCACACGCCTGGCAGACTGTTGCTTTTTTATGTTACATAAAAAATAGCAATTGTGCAATATTTTGATCTGCACACAAGCGCTGAACGAAGTTGCACATTTTCTTTTCAAGTGCCTAGGCGCAGTTCAGGTTTCACTAATACATTCTTGCCTGCTTATTTCGTAACAGCCAAGGCACTTGAATAAGTTTAAAGTTTGGCAAACCTCTGTTCCGAGTGTTTTGGAGACAGAACTAAAACATGGAACAGGCTGAAGTGAGGAGTTGACTGACCACAAACAATAAGTCCTTGAATGGTGGAGTACTAAGTGGCTTGGCTAAAAGGTTTTAAAATCTCCTGGTTAATAAAGAGCCACTCTCATCTTCTTATACACTGGAAACATTCTTAACAAACTTTCAGATGTGCTTGATAAGGTTTATTGGGAAGTTTGCAAGGTCAGGAGCTCTGAAAACAACATGTTTTACCTCAAGTTTAAATAATGTCGTTGTAGTAATATTCCTAATGACTTGCCTGACAGCCTACAGTCTCAGGCTGGGAATGGGGGAATATTTCCTCACAATTATGGAACAGCCAATTTCAAACCAGTGTTCTGCAGATTGCTGCAGTTTTGTCCCAAGGATCCTTACCCAGGCAATACATTCTGTACTAATGAATAATGGTAGCACAATTGCAGCTAGAACTTCTTATGTTTTTATCTTCTTATGTTCTTATGTTCTAGAACTAGTGGGCTGCCGCCTCAAGTCTACTGTGTAATAATTGTTCCAAATCCATGTTTGCCAATGGGTGTATAAAAGTAAAAAGTAGTTGGAGCACAGCCTCATCCTTCGGAGCATCCCATTGCCGCCTGCTAAAAAACAAACAATAAAATAATAAATCTATGCGACGTGTTCACCCCGGTGCAGCAAAAACGCCTTGACAGGCAGCTAGAAGCAGAAAGATCAATTAATACAATTAGTACGATATTTTTTACATGCTTTAAAATGTACAGAATACATGACCTGAGATTGAAGTTTAAGGTCTCCTATCCGGAGGTCCGATAATGGAGCAAGGAACAGGTTTCGGTGGGGATTTTGCCATGCCGGAGGAACCCACAGTAGCAGAGATGATGTAGTTTCTAGAAGAACATCCTTGAATGCGGAGAAGCATCAGGAGCGCAGAACGTTGACAGAACTCCAGGATAGAGTCCTGCATCAGGTCAGGTACCCGCGGGCCCACGGGTGACCCGCAAAAGCGGGTCGGGTTCGGGTCGGAATTTTAACTTTTTCGCGGTTTGTGGTTCAGGTGCAGGTCAATAAAAAATAATTTTCAGGTCTGAATTTGAATCACCAAAAACATTTTTTGTCCTTTCAGCATACTCATCTGTAACCCTTTCCCAAACAATGTATTAGAAGGTAAATGTACCAGTATTTCCTGCACTGAAGCAGGAGGCGATTAGGGAGGAGTCAGCTGACTAAGCGGTGTTGTTCTCGCTTGTTTGATATGTCGCAAGATATTTTTATCACGTCTGCTTGGTGATATTCAAAATGTTTGTGAACGAGTTGAAACAAAAGATAGCGCAGGGTTTATATCGTGTAGTGGATAATAGTTTGAGAGGTAAACAGGAGTGTGGAATTATTTTGGAATCATAGCAAATTAAAATTATGAACATGACTGGATCCCTTGCTTGTAAAACCTGTCATTATGTTTTTGTGAACGACAGCCACAAAACTGGTGCATTATCTCTGCGAAAGCACAGGTGTACCTCCCTTTCAACTGGTGGCATGAAAGGAATAGACAGGTATTTGATAGTAAAGTAAGTAGAGATAGTTAATATGTTACAGTGTTAAAATATATCCAGACCACTAGAGAAAGCTACCACGCTGTATAGCCTATTGTGTAAACTCAATCTGTGAAGAATGGTAGAGATTTCTGTGTGTGAATGTGAGAGCATGAGAGAGTCAGTTGACACAAGCAGTAGGTAAAGGACAAACTCTTGTGGGTTTGGGTCGGGTTGCATGTCTTATTACAGCGGGTCGGGTCGCGGGTAAGAAGACGGTGTTGCAGCGGGTTGCGGGTTCGGGTTGGGTCCTGTAGTAGTGGGGCCGGGATGGAAGTGGGTCATAACAATCGGACCCGTGCAGGACTCTACTCCAGGACTCCTTTGTGATGGGTGGTTGGGAAGATGGTTAGAGTAACACTTAAATGTCCTGCAGTGACATTTGTATCCTCAACGTTGGAGCAGATCCTTGAATGTCCTGCAGCGTCATTTCCAAATTAGAATAGATTTTCTATTGGATCCATTGAGATGGTTTGTTGATCTGGAGGAATGGTGTGTGAGTGAGTGATAGAACATCCAGTTTATCAGGGGTTTGAAGCAATACATTAGATAAGCAAGTATAATAGATTCTAAGGCGACGAGCAGCTTTTGTAAAAACGTGTAGAGATGGCTCTTTAACTTAACGGTATAATTCCCTTCTGGTAAGTTAATGTAGTTACTGTGGTTAGAAAAATAATGCGAATGATATAATTGAATGTCCCAGGCAAATTACTGTTTGAATTGTTCTTGAATAATTGGCTGTGTGACATTTAGAGAAACCTTGAATTATGATAGCTGCAGCCAATGGTATAGTGCTGGACTTTGAGCTGTACCAGGGGATAGGCAACCTGCTTGCAATGTTAGGGAATGCTACAGGAGACCAAAAAAAATTAAACATAACCAAGGACAAGCTGTTGTAGCATGTTTAACAGCACAGATGGAAAAGGGCACTGTTGTGTACTCACCAACTTCTTGTTGCAGATGTGGCTGTTCTATACTGGAACCTTAGTGAGAAACAGACTTCTTGAAAGAAAGAGAAGAGGATCAAGAGATATGGTACTCAGAAATGACAAGGAGGTAGCAATCATCAAATGGTATGATAAGGAGATACTTCTGCTTCTACTTATGGTTCAGTTGAGCCGCAGGTCAGTTGCCGTCATTGGTCTAAAAGGACAAACGGTACCTTGACACCCCACAGCCCCAGGCAGTTGCTGTCTACAACAAATCAATGAGTGGAATTGAGCACATAGATCAACAGATTGCTTGCTACAGAATCGCCTACAAAACAAATAAATGGACTGTAAGGGTAATTTTGCACATGGTTGATTCATGGTTTCAGCACCATTCACAATGCAAGACATTGGCTGTACCACGTAAAGAGGTTAAGCAATATCTGCATTTTTAGATGCGTTTAGCAGAGCAACTCATTCTATTTGAAGAGAATGATACCACTTCATCCTCAGAATCCAGTGAAGATGACAATCCACCACAGAAAAAAAAAAACACAAAAAAAACCACTTCTGACTCCACTGCCTCCAAAAGAATCAAGGACATCGAAGGCAGCCCATCTACCAGAAGATGTAAAAACCTTTCAAAGGTGCAGAAATCCAGGCTGTTCTGAAAGATCTCAAGTTCGATGTATCAAATGTAATGTGTCTGAATAAATGCAGAAACTGCTTCAAAAGTTTCCATACATAGGGCAAAACAGTCCACATATACGAGTTGTGGAAGTAAAAAGACAAGATGTAAAGTTTAAAATTCTATACTACAACATGGCAAGACAGATTACCCAAAAAGAAAGCAATTGTTCATTCATCAAGGTTTTCTTTTTGAATTAGCAGAGAATTCTGCTTTAAAAGTTTCCACACAAGGCTTTTAATGTGCTTTTATTTCCTTTGTTGTAAGGCCAGACTTATTTAAGTCTTCGATTTGATATTTTTCATCTGATGTGGTCCTGATGTACTACATTCTGTACACACAGTTTTGTATATATACAGTACTGTGCAAAAGTTTTAGGCAGGTGTGAAAAAATGCTGTAAAGTAAGAATGCTTTCAAAAATAGACATGTTAATAGATTATATTTATCAATTAACTAAATGCAAAGTGAGTGAACAGAAGAAAAATCTAAATCAAATCCATATTTGGTGTGACCACCCTTTGCCTTCAAAACAGCATCAAGCATCAATTCTTCTAGGTACACTTGCACACAGTTTTTGAAGGAACTTCGGCAGGTAGGTTGGCCCAAACATCTTGGAGAACTAACCACAGTTCTTCTGTGGATTTAGGCAGCCTCAGTTGCTTCTCTCTCTTCATGTAATCCCAGACAGACTCGATGATGTTGAGATCAGGGCTCTGTGGGGGCCATACCATCACTTCAGGACTCCTTGTTCTTCTTTATGCTGAAGATAGTTCTTAATGACTTTCGCTGTATGTTTGGGGTCGTTGTCATTCTGCAGAATAAATTTGGGGCCAATCAGATGCCTCCCTGATGGTATTGCATGATGGATAAGTATCTGCCTGTACTTCTCAGCATTGAGGAGACCATTAATTCTGACCAAATCCCCAACTCCATTTGCAGAAATGCAGCCCCAAACTTGCAAGGAACCTCCACCATGCTTCACTGTTGCCTGCAGACACTCATTCGTTATGCGCTCTCCAGCCCTTCGGCGAACAAACTGCCTTCTGCTACAGCCAAATATTTCAAATTTTGACTCGTCAGTCCAGAGCACCTGCTGGTATTTTTCTGCACCCCAGTTCCTGTGTTTTCGTGCATAGTTGAGTCGCTTGGCCTTGTTTCCATGTCGGAGTGCGGCTTTTTGGCGCAAGTCTTCCATGAAGGCCACTTCTGACCAGAACTTCTCCGGACAGTAGATGGGTGTACCAGGGTCCCACTGTTTTCTGCCAGTTCTGAGCTGATGGCACTGCTGGACATCTTCCGATTGCGAAGGGAAGTAAGCATGATGTTTCTTTCATCTGCTGCAGTAAGTTTCCTTGGCCGACCACTGCGTCTACGGTCCTCAAGCGTTGCCCGTTTCTTTGTGCTTCTTCAAAGAGCTTGGACAGCACATCTGGAAACCCCTGTCTGCCTTGAAATTTCTGCCTGGGAGAGACCTTGCTGATGCAGTATAACTACCTTGTGTCTTGTTGCTGTGCTCAGTCTTGCCATGGTGTATGACTTTTGACAGTAAACTGTCTTCAGCAACTTCACCTTGTTAGCTGAGTTTGGCTGTCCCTCACCCAGTTTTATTCCTCCTACACAGCTATTTCTGTTTCAGTTAATGATTGTGTTTCAACCTACATATTGAATTGATGATCATTAGCACCTGTTTGGTATAATTGTTTAATCATACACCTTACTATATGCCTACAAAATCCCTGACTTTGTGCAAGTATACCTAGAAGAATTGATGCTGTTTTGAAGGCAAAGGGTGGTCACACCAAATATGGATTTGATTTAGATTTTTCTTCTGTTCACTCACTTTGCATTTAGTTAATTGATAAATATCATCTATTAACATGTTTATTTTTGAAAGCATTCTTACTTTACAGCATTTTTTCACACCTGCCTAAAACTTTTGCACAGTACTGTATATATATATATATATATATATATATATATATATATATATATATATATATATATATATATATATACATACTAAATATTATGTATTTCCCCCAAATCTGACTTTGTCTCATCTTTGTATCCCCAACATGCAGAATTCCAAAAACTGTAATATTATACCAAAACACAGTCTCGGGTTTCATGAGGATATACAGTAGACATTCACATTACCTGCCCCTCCCATGGCAAATGCATGAATCCCATCCTGTACAACAACATTCCTCACAAACTACCAATATGCACAGCGTTGATATTATTTTGACCCCCAAAAATACCACAAAACATTGCTACAATTTCTCAAACAAACAAATGCCCTCCAAAACGAGCTACTACACGCCACATTTCTGCATATTATAAACTGAAACCCATGCATTTAAAATAACGTCTATGCATTTTCCAAAGTATAACCCGTTTCCATGGACAACCAACTCGAGTGCTCTCCAATTTGCTTGATTTCTCCCAGAACCTGAGTTGGTGAAATGGGAGGAGTTTCCGAGTTGTCACGTGATGTGGCAGAATACTACCGATTTCCACCAGAAGTGCTTGCAAGTTAAAGTTCAAAATATTAATTAGCTGCAGTCAGTATTAGTCAAATTGTTTACGATTTAAAAAATAAATCCATCCAGATATTCTTACGTATTTGTTCACGCAGTACATATCCTGGTATGGAAATATTTGACCACCCTACTAGAATAGCGACACATGGAGTACAAGCAGCGTTTGGAAAGACTAACTTTGTAAAATATGAATGTTATGCTGAGGTTCCATGATACGTTAACAACTATGAATGATGTCTTTTCTTTTTCTGAAATCCTGAAGTGTATGACTGCTCTCGCATTCGGCTACACTCCATGGCAGTGATGCTCCTGACGGCACATTGGATATGCGTCACTGGTTTTTGCACAAGCAAGGTGTCGCAGTCCTGAATTTGAATTTGCATTGCAAGGAGAAATAACAATATTGCTACGTTAATACGTTCCTACCTTGTGAATTTTTTAGATGAGGATTACTGGAACGAGAAACGTTTGGCCACTGAGCGACTCGGATGAAGGGATTGCTGTAAAATGAAACAATGCATTTGTAAGATGGATGTGGGTTTTTTTTACTATTCCTGTCAGGACGTTTCCTCCCAAATAATGGACTGGTCTATGCTTGGAGAGTTGAATCCATAATGCATAGGTAAGGGACAACATTGATACGACTGGCTGGGGTACGCAACCAAACAAACGACAAGCGGTAAATTCGAAAGCACGGCAAGACTGAGTTTGCAAAACAGGTGTCTTTATGCACCTTATAGGTTAGTTAGAACTTGCTGGCAATAGGCTTGTAGATTAACCAATGAATGTAGCAGGCACTTGTACTGCAGATTTCCTGCCTGAAACCTCGCAATCTTTCTATTCTTCAGGGTAATATACTCTAATCCTATCCACGGCTGGAAGAGTCCTAATTCAAACTGTTTTTTTTTTTTCTCGGTCTGCTAAACAGGACTGATTTAAAATTGCTTTCACCATTTCACCTAATGCCTTTGTTAGTGTTACCCAAACACATTTCTGGCTTCGGTCCACATCACAGAGCTACACCCACAAATGACTGTTTGCCTACAGGAATCAACTGTATAACCAAATTAAATTGTTATTTATTGAAGGCTTTGCCGTGAATTTAAAAAGACAACCTCCCTTATTCATTATAATCCGTCCAAATTTACTGCAAGCCGTTTTTAAGCACAACTCCTACAAACTTCCACCACTATGCAGCAGCTAATCCTGGGGGAGGGGGGGTCCATCTTGGGGCTCTGGGTGGTGGAAGTCTGTCTACTCTTGGGGATTTTGAGACAAAGCCGAAGCTCTTCTGCTATTCAATTGGTCTTTTCTTTCTTGTATGTGGCCTGGCTATTCTCAGCAATACACTTATTCATTTTAATTCTCCGTAATCCAGTTATTAAGGTTTTCAGCTGCAATCATGTCCAATTTGCAATTCCCAAATGGCTGATCTGCTTGACTAGTGTGCTTTTTTAAATGTTATCCCAATCGATGTAATCAGCATAATCTATACAATGTAAAAAATAATTTAACAAAGATTTGGCTCTACTTCATTCATCAAGTCCATTAGCAGTAATTGTTCCATGTATTGTTTTAGAAGAACAGCGTAATAAGATCAACAGCTCACCGCCAATATCAGCAATAGCTGCACACAGAGAACGACATTCCTCCGTCCAGGAGAGCAACCAACAGAAACAGTTATTAGAACTATGATTAACCTGGGAGAATTGGAGGCTGCTAGAGATTGGAGAATGCAGACAGATGTTGGCCAGCGCCTCATTTTCCCACCCAAGATCACCATAACGACCCTTCAACCTGACATTGTCCACCGGTCAGTCTCATCATGTCTTGTTTTCCTGGTGGAGCTAAGAGTGGCATGGGAGGATTCCGTGGATGAGGCATACGAGAGGAAGAAACTCTGGTATGCTGAGCTAGCCGGGTTGGGTGGTGGACGGAGGGGAGTGGTGCTGGGATGCCATCATCACTGTAGAGCAGTGGTTCCCAACCTGTGGTCCGTGAGTAAATTCCAGGTGGCCTGCAAACAACTCCCAAAATTTGGTTACACAGTTCTAAGTAACACAACAAACAGCTCATGATCACGTAAACACGATCATACTGAAGTGTGGCCCGTGATCGGGTAAACACGATAAAAAACGCGCTTAGTTTCTTTGAGCCACCATGATTTGCAGTACAGCTTGTTAACACATATCACTGGATAGGGGAGGAATTGAATTTAGCTGCCTGTTTGTTTGCTTTTTCATGTGACGTCACCGAGACAGGCATTTAATTTTTAAAGGGCGGAGACATTTTCAGCAGCACAGAGAAACAAAACATGACAAGAACTTGTTTACAGTTAAGAAAAAAAGGGAAAGCACTGTAAATCTGATGTATTTGAATTACAGTTATATTAGAACATTTATTCTGCCTCAATGCGTAAAATGACAACATTCCTTGATGAACTGGTAGATTAGATTCAAGCCCAGGAATCTCATTAAGTTAGAAATGTTATAGAAATACTTTACTTTCTACAAGTACTTATACATATACACATACAAATTAGTTTCAAAATGCTGTTGTGAAAAAATACGTGGCAAGTGGTCCCTACATTGAAAAAGGTTGGGAACCACTGCTGTAGAGCCTTCCTGATGTGTTCTGGTCTAGTTGACAAAACACAGAAGACAGGAGCTGCCCACCAGATCACTCCTGTGAACTGCACCACCAGCCCATTCCAGACTGTTGCCATTTTGAGGTGCTAGGGAGGCTGCACTTTGGTTGATCCCTGGAGCCAGCATCACCACCGTTGTGTGTGCTGATGCCCAAGGAGGCAGCAAAGAGGCTGATACCTGGAGCCAGCATTACACCGGGCCAATAGGAAAGCCACGTTACCTGGAGGAGGAAAACCACTGACTCATACAGTCTTGGTTGGTCCCAACCACTGTCTCACTTTACCTGGGTGAAAGTCGAGTCCAATATTAGAATGAAGTAAATACCAGATACTCTCATGTAATAATTAGATTATAGTACTGTACATAATAATTATATGCTCTTGAATTATTAAGTCTTACAAATACTGTTTGTATTTTATGTAACAGGGCAGGTATTCAAATATCAAGCTACAGATATAGTTTATTGTATGTTGTGGCAGTATGACCCCGCCTTGTGTGTATTGTTTGTTTATATGTTGCATGTAGTGTGTTAAGTGTTGGTGTATAGTCATTGGTACACGGGATATAAATGGGTCTGTGTAGCACGTGTGATAAAATGTATATTTGTATTTAGCCATGAGGGTTGCACATCACTTCACGTGCTGATTAAAATGTAATACTATGTGAGCACGGGGAAGGACACGTAATTAATCCATGTGCAGTTGTACCGAGATTCTAATTGAATGAGTGATTAGCAATCGAGTCTCGGTACAACTGCATAAAAGACGCACATTGTCACTCAGTCGGGGTTGGGTGTACAGAGAGGAGGTACAGGGAGATAGAGAGGAGACAGAATTTAAAAATAACAATTGCTAAAACGTGCTGGATTAGCCAGCACGACACTTACTTGTTTGTCTGTCTGGTTTGTTTGGCCGTTGTGCCTGTTTGTTTTGTGGTTTGTATAAAACTCTTCATTTTCATTATTATTTAATAAAGAAACCAAGCGCTTTCGCGTCTCGGTTTTAACCCGCAGCTGCTGTTTGTTTGTGTCTTCTGGGTCTGACGCCACCACTGCAGCCATCCTGCCACATATTCATGTGCTGCCACAGTCCTAAAAATGAATCTCCTTGCTATTTGCAATTGTAAAATTGACAGAGGACCATTGTCAGTCAGACTCCATTGTCATAGCAATACAAAAGTGTTATCTTTGTTCTTTATCTCTGAAATTGATGCAGTCTGATCTAGATTTTCTTTTAAATTATTAAACAAAAGGGGTCATGTACTGTATATACTGTAAGAAAGGGAATTTTACTTTAATTTACCTAAACGGCACCGATATACAGAATGGTGCTGGTTCTCAGACCAGCCTCTTTGCTTGCACAATTGATGGTGAACCCGTATGTCAACATCTTCAAATATGGACCTGGGATATTTAATTGCTGACATTACAAATGTATGGATTTTCATTCTACTTTACTAAATCGCCTGATTTTTCTTAGAACTCTAAACATTGATTTTGAAAGGCGAAACATGCAGGCACACATATATTCAATCTGATTATCTGCCTGGCCTTTCTTGAAAGCATTTTTTTTTGTAGTAGTAGATCAAAGGCTTAAATGAAAAAGAGCCAGAGAAGATCCCGCCAGTGTCACTATATTAGATGGGGTAGATTATGTGGATTAAGGTATTTTGTTTACATAAATCTTACACAAAGTGTTTGCGCTGCCATGTAAAACTGTAAAGTAATTCTTGTAGAAACTACAAAATACCGATTCCTGACGAGTCAAACTCTCTTTACAAAACCAAAAATCCCCCAAACCTTAAGAGCCACTCTCTTTTGTGGCCTAGATTAGCTGAGCATGTTTAAGAGGTCATATCAGCTTAGTGTTTGAGCTACAGTACTCTAGTAAATTTAAATAACTTTTTCTTCCTCCTTTTATATAAAAATAATTAGAAATCTGGGGACTATTTTTATCTGCTGATTTTGCTGGTTGGTTTGTACAGCTGTTCTGGAGCTAATTCAATGAAGATGCTTCTGTTTATTAACTACATGTAGCATGTGCAGTCTTAGACCCCATTCACACTACTGGGCTGGCACAGGGCCGCCTCAGGGGCCGCCGCATATTTAGGCGTGCAGCCCCATTCACATTTGTGGTTTAAGACGCCTTTGCACGTTCACATATGTGACTGAAAAGCAGGCCTAAAATGTGGTGAATTGTTTTTTTTTTATGGAATGATAGCCTGCACTCAGAATGGAAGAGCTACCGGGATATACAGTAATCCTTGATTTGTAGCAGTCTCTTATTAATATAGATTTTTTTCAATGCAGCACAGTAGCAATTTTATGGGTATATATATATATATATATATATATATATATATATATATATATATATATATATATATATATATATACAGTGTATATATATATATATATATATATATATATATATATATATATATATTATTGACTATTTTGACAATGTTATGGTGCATCAACAATGTTAATACTGTATTTGTGGATGACCACAGTATTTTATGTGTGGGTAAAAGCAAGCAGCTAAAAGAAATGATCGGCATTGTAATGTAAAGATACATACTTCTTAAACTATGTATATCGTTGTGTGCAAAATAAACAATGGTGGCTGAATATGATGGCAGACGTTTCCCACACTCTCCCTCCCAGGAGAAGATCCACTGGTAGCTGAGGTACTCTTTAAAACATCAGTAAATAGGGCGAATACCCTGTCAATTGAGGCTGTAGTATTATACGCGAGACTGGTAAATACTCCCATTTAGCATCCTTTTGGCAGTGTCCTTAATAGGTCATGCAAAGTCCGTTCACATTGACCATTGTCTTGAGGATTTTAGGGAGTCGTCCGACTCTTCTGTATGTTGGTACAAACAACTAATTAGTTCCCCCACAAAACTATGACCCTGGTCAGAATGAATCCGTTCCAGCACTCCGTATCTGCAAAACCAGTCCTTAAACAGTACTTTAGCCACTTGCCGCCTTCTAATCCCTCGCTGGTACTTGTGAACGTGAGAGAATTAATCTGAACACTAAGTAGGGTTGGTGGTATGTCTTCATAGCGATGGGTCGACTCGATGGTAGAACGGAACGGGATGTTGGCCATCTTGGTGAAAGGTTGTAGCTGTAAGACTGCTGAACAGCTCTAATGTGATCAGCTGTGTTGCTCGCAGCAATTGGATAGAGCGTGGCACCATACTGATCACAGGGAGGAGTTTAGCAGTACAAAGGTGATGCAGCTACGTGAGTACGGCCCCTATCACTGCCACGCTAACAAGTCTGAGTGCTGTGTGTTGTTGTTGTTGTTTTGTTTTAGCAGGTGAGGACTGATTGGGAGCTGAAGCAACAGAACCAGCACTACCACCTGGAGCATCTGCACTGCCACACCACCTCAACCTGTTCCCTCACTCTGAGCACCTGCACATCTTGTTTTATTATTTTGGGAAGCTTTTTCTTTGGGACTGCAAGCCCAACATTTGATCCCTGGTACCATTGCTGGTAGAGGGGACAGTTCTTTAAAATAAAACGGGACCATTATTGTAAATAAACCCTCTTTGTGGGCATTCTATCCTTACTACACTAGTACAGTACTGCAATAGTAAACTTGGATAATACATCAGTGATAACTAACACATTCTCCCTACCATCATTGGACAGTTCCAACAGCGTAAAATCCATGTCCAACACCTCTAAAGGTTTAATAGCTAATAAACTTCCCATAAAAGTTGTAACTGTTGGTTGGGTTGCCTTGGCCAGGATGCACCTCTCACACAGCTTACACCACTGTTCCACATTGGCATACTTCCCAGGCCACTAACATCGACTTCTTACCAAGCCCAAGGTACCATCTACACCTTGGTGGCCGTGATTATCGTTCAGATGCTCCAAGACATCCTTCCTCAATGCAGTGGGCAAGAGTAGCTGCTGTACTGGATCTCCATGCGTTCCACAAATCGAGTGTTCCCCTTCTATTTCTTCCATTTTATCATGTTGACACAGCAAGTCCAGTACTTCCATCAGCTCAGCTTTCATCTCTTGATGAGTAGGACCAGTGTTTCTGTTTCTATAAAACAGGAACCTTCCTATTATAGGATCCGTAAGCTGTAATGAAAATAGGCTCTCCTTGAAATATAGTGGTTAGGGCTCTGGACTCTTGACCCGGAGGGTCGTGGGTTCAATCCTGGTGGGGACACTGCTGCTGTACCCTTGAGCAAGGTACTTTACCTAGATTGCTCCAGTAAAAAACCCAACTGTATAAATGGGTAATTGTATGTAAAAATAATGTGATATCTTGTAACAATTGTAAATCGCCCTGGATAAGGGCGTCAGCTAAGAAATAAATAATATTTATTTATTTAGCAGATGCCTTTATCCAAGGCGACTTACAGAGACTAGGGTGTGTGAACTATGCATCAGCTGCAGAGTCACTTACAACTACGTCTCACCCGAAAGACGGAGCACAAGGAGGTTAAGTGACTTGCTCAGGGTTACACAATGAGTCAGTGGCTGAGGTGGGATTTGAACCAGGGACCTCCTGGTTACAAGACCTTTTCGTTAACCACTGGACCACTGGAAATGAAGCTACCTCCCATGGTACTCTGTCATACACATTCCCTTGGACCAGTCACACCCACCTTACACTTCCGCTCTCTTGGCATGTAAATAATATGCGCTGCACCAGAAGGTACATTACTCTGAGTTGGTGAACTACGCCCAGACACACTTTCTGACGGGTGTACATGCAGACAGGTCTGGCGTACTTCTACCACTAATCTATCATTTTCACTCCGCATTGCCTCATTCTCTGCTTGCTCTGTAAGGAGCCTCTTACGCAGCACCTCTATCTCTATATGTAAATCGGTTACAGACATAATTATAACTATAAAATGTCCACAGGGACTGCTTTAAAAATCAAGACAAAACCCCAATTAGCACGATCTGCTATGACAAACACAGGATATAACACAGCCCAAAGTCCAATTTATCCCCAGCCCCATCTTTATCTTCTTATGCCAATCGATTCCTCTTGACTCGCCACACTCCCTCCATCTTCTCGTACTTGTAACTGCTACCCTTGAACTCTAGATAGACTGCACAAAACAAACTGGTATCTCTGGATCCTGCCGACTACGCCAAAAACTAGAAGTGCTAGTCGGGCACACCAGCACACTGAATGCTTAGCGCTCCAGGACCAGATTCGTTTAGAATTATCCTTGTTAAAGGAAAAATGACCCAACCCAAACAAAGTGCATAATCCAAGTCTAAAAACATACAAAAGAAACTAATCACAACAGTAAAACTACCCTAAAAACTAATAAAAAGAGTGACAAGCACTAGCTACAAACCAAACAGAGAACATAAGCACCTCATGTTGCATATATACTTTATGGCACACCCATTTACCTCAGTACAATTAGCATACAACAGTGCAAACCACAACTCACCACCAGGGCTGCGTTCAATAGTCAGAGCGCTCTGACGTGGCGCTACGTAAAATAAGTTAGCTCTTATTGAACAGTATGTTACGAAAGAGAGAGCTTTCAAGATGGCGGAAAACACAACACTGTTTTTGGAGGAATTTATGGAAGATTGTGCAGGAAATCTGCTGTTTAATGCCTCTATTGCACTTGCGTCGACATCCACCATGGCTTTAGCAGCAGTGAATTCAAACACATGCAAGAGTCCTGTACGGATTGAAACCTACGTTGTGACTTGTTCCTCGGTACTGTGATGTCTCGTTTAAGGCACATTTCCGGATGGAGAGAGCAATATTCAAGGTAAGTTATATATGTTAGCTATATTGGAAATATAGAAAATGCCTAATTATTGGTTACACTTGAAGCTTTTGAAGTGCTGTGTATGATTCATATTATTAATGTAGGCCACAGTATTTTTTAAATAATGTTGAAGATTAAATTGCATTCCTTTTTCGGATCAAAATAAATGGTCCTGTGTTTACTCTTACTGTATAGTTGATCAGTAAATGCACACATTTGTGGATATTTAAGAGCTGTGCCATTCTCATTAGCAGTCACAGAGTACATCAGAAAGTGTAGATTTAAAAAAGAGGACATCGCAGAATAATATAAATAAATTGCATGATTATTTACGTAAGCGGGAAAAAAGTTGGATTTTTCTAATTGGGCCTTTCTTGAAATCTGTCCCAGTCACTTTTATATAAGTAGCTACATTTAGCCTACAAATGTATTATATATATGGAAATATAAACTACCACTGTCATATATATATATATATATATATATATATATATATATATATATATATATATATATATATACACTACCGTTCAAAAGTTTGGGGTCACTTAGAAATTTCCTTGTTTTCGAAAGAAAAGCAAATTTTTTGTCCATTAAAATAACATCAAATTGATCAGAAATACAGTGTAGACATTGTTAATGTTGTAAATGCCTATTGTAGCTGGAAACGGCTAATTTGTAATGGAATATCTACATAGGCGTACAGAGGCCCATTATCAGCAACCATCAGTCCTGTGTTCCAATGGCACGTTGTGTTTGCTAATCCAAGTTTATCATTTTAAAAGGCTAATTGATCATTAGAAAACCCTTTTGCAATTATGCTAGCACAGCTGAAAACTGTTGTGCTGATTAAAGAAGCAATAAAACTGGCCTTCTTTAGACTAGTTGAGTATCTGGAGCATCAGCAATTGTGGGTTCGATTACAGGCTCAAAATGGCCAGAAACAAAGAACTTTCTTCTGAAACTCGTCAGTCTATTCTTGTTCGGAGAAATGAAGGCTATTCCATGCGAGAAATTGCCAAGAAACTGAAGATCTCAAACAATGCTGTGTACTCCTCCCTTCACAGAACAGCGCAAACTGGCTCTAACCAGAATAGAAAGAGGAGTGGGAGGCCCCGGTGCACAACTGAGCAAGAGGACAAATACATTCGAATGTCTAGTTTGAGAAACAGACGCCTCACAGGTCCTCAACTGGCAGCTTCATTAAATAGTACCCGCAAAACACCAGTCTCAACGTCAACAGTGAAGAGGCGACTCCGGGATGCTGGCCTTCTAGAAAAAGCCATATCTCAGACTGGCCAATAAAAAGAAAAGATTAAGATGGGCAAAAGAACACAGACACTGGACAGAGGAAGATTGGAAAAAAGTGTTATGGACAGACGAATCTAAGTTTGAGGTGATCAGATCACAAAGAAGAACATTCGTGAGACGCAGACCAAATGAAAAGATGCTGGAGGAGTGCTTGACGCCATCTGTCAAGCATGGTGGAGGCAATGTGATGGTCTGGGGGTGCTTTGGTGGTGGTAAAGTGGGAGATTTGTACAGGGTAAAGGGATCTTGAAGAAGGAAGGCTATCACTCCATTTTGCAATGCCATGCCATACCCTGTGGACGGCGCTTGATTGGAGCCAATTTCCTCCTACAACAGGACAATGACCCAAAGCACAGCTCCAAACTATGCAAGAACTATTTAGGGAAAAAGCAGTCAGCTGGTATTCTGTCTATAATGGAGTGGCCAGCACAGTCACCGGATCTCAACCCTATTGAGCTGTTGTGGGAGCAGCTTGACCATATGGTACGTAAGAAGTGCCCATCAAGCCAATCCAACTTGTGGGAGGTGCTTCAGGAAGCATGGGGTGAAATCTTTTCAGATTACCTCAACAAATTGACAACTAGAATGCCAAAGGTCTGCAAGGCTGTAATTGCTGCAAATGGAGGATTCTTTGACGAAAGCAAAGTTTGAAGGACACAATTATTATTTCAATTAAAAATCATTATTTCTAACCTTGTCAATGACTATATTTCCTATTCATTTTGCTATATTTCCTATTCAAACTCATTTCATGTATGTTTTCATGGAAAACAAGGAAATTTCTAAGTGACCCCAAACTTTTGAACGGTAGTGTATATATATGTGTGGCAAAGTGCCCGCCCCTGTGTGTATTTTGTGTTATGTGTTGTGTTTTAATGTTGGTGTATAGTCATTGGTACACGGGATATAAACGGGTCTGTGTAACACGAGTGTGTAAATTGTATATTTGTATTTTAGCACGAGGATGGCACATCACATCACGTGCATTTAAAGTATTATTATGTGAACACGGGAAAGTGCACTTTAATTAATTCACGTGCAGTTGTACCGAGATTCCAGTTGAATGATTGACTAGCAATCGAGTCTCGGTACAACTGCATAAAAGCATCATGTTTTCACTCACTCGGGGTTGTGTGTTCGGTGAGTGGAGACCGGGTGTGGAGAGAAGAAAAGGAAAAGGAAAAGGAAAAGGAAAATAACGATACTTATTTGTTTAAAACTCACCGTGTTCGTCTGTATAGTCCGTTTTGTTTACCTGTTTATTTTGGCCGCAAGTGCTGTGTCCTGTTTTTGTGTTCTGTTGATTTATTAAATGCTGAGCGAAACCATTCGCTCAGCTCCACCAAACTCCACCTCTCTGTCGTTTATTTCCTGGCTCTGGTCTGACGTCACCCACTACAGCCGTCTTTGTGACAATATGACAGTGGTAGTTTATGTTATATATATATATAACGTATATATATAACGTTATTTGATAACGTTATTTAGATGACAAGCCAGTAATTGATCAAGTAACAGTATATCCAAACATTTTAATAAATCAATTATGTAACAAAATGAATCAATTTGATTAATAACTCAACATTGAAACATATTAATAGCTTCAAATTAGTTACAAACGTAGTAAGCATAGGCATCAATTGGATTTTCAATTAATGTAACCAAGTACAAAAGTTAGTATAAAAACGTTTCTATATAAAAAAAAAAAAACATGTCTGAATCTCAAAACAGCCCATGGTACAAATGCACTTGTTACAACTCATAAATGAAAACAACTTAAATGTATATCCCAAAAGCATGTCAATTTTTAAAAATACCATCCGTTAGTTAGTATCACATCTCCCAAGCAGAGCAATCGCGTGACCTTAATACTGACTCAGTCCCACCTCCAGATAGACAACCTGTCAGCTGTAATATGTTAATTTGTGTTTTGATTGACGGCCCACCAGTACTACCTTGCTGCAGTTTATTTTTCTAATCCCAGTAGGGTAGACAGTGCTAATGAAGCACATTATTTTCTTATAGCTTCCAATAATTAAGAGGCTGTAAAAGTCAAAAATCTTAACAAGATCTTGAGGAGGATTTTCATTTACTTTGAGTCATTATTCAACCTTTGTATCACATTTGCTAAAAAAAGCTTTTTACCAGATATAAATGCAGGACAAAACTTTGTAACTACAAAAACATTAACATTTGTCACCTAATTATTCTGAATGAGGTGTACAAAAAGTATCAAGTACAAACATGCAAATTAATAGTTCTTCACAAATACCTTTCTAGAAACAGTTTATTTTTCTTACCTCTTCAAGTTTATTCAAGCCTTCTCCAACTTCTCCATCTTCGTCAAACACTTGTAATTCCTGTCAGTTACGGCCTAGTTAATATGAAGCATTACAACCATTTTAAAAGCTAATGCATGTTTGTAGTTGCAGATCCTAAAATGTTGGCATATTGGCAACAACTTGCTTAATGTCAATTTTGAAAATACAGGCTTTATACAAAAGGCTGTTAAAAGGAGAATAAATTAAGGTGTGGATTTAAAAACCACCCAGGCATTTTAACTGAATCTGAGGCAGATTTTCTCAAGGATAACTTTTCAATTGGAACTAAAAAATGAAAGATTATTTGCAATCTAATAGTTAAATGCACTGACAGTTTAATAAATTCATTGGTGTATATTATGCCTTGTTTCACGGTAAAAAGAAACTTGAACTATTTGAATATAGTTCGGGTCTCAAATCATCCAGTTTGGTTTCCACATACCTGAACCTGTATGATTTGAAACTGGTTTATTTTAAACCGGTTTATTTGGGTCCAGAGCCATATCTCGTACTATTTGGATCCAGAATTAAATCACCCGGTTTCAAGGGGTCGTTTCTGAAGTAGCTACGTCATTATAAAGAAACTGACACGAGCTGTAGTGAAAAAAAAAAATAAAAACACTTTGCAGGTAAGCCAACTCCGTAGCTATAAAAAAACATTTTTAAAAAGCGCAAAGTTAAGCAATTTCTTTAAAATGTGAGGAAAAGAAAACATCCACTGGAATTACGATGAAACAGTTGCTTTGCTAAATATATGGGCAGAGCAAGGTATTCAGTCACAGCTTGACAATCATGTACGAAAAAGCAAAGTGTTTGAAAAAATATCTTCGCTTCTGAAAGTACTGGGCTTCACAAGAAGGCCAGATCAATGCAGGTGCAGGCTAAAAAGACTGAAAGCTGACTACAAAAAACTTAAGGACCATAATCAACGCAGCAGCAGATTCATATCTGTCATAACCTTTTTATTAATATTTCTTGTCCCTAGCCTTGTAATATCTTTTACCCCATTCACACTACCTTAGTTTTTGAGACTAACACACACCCTCTGTATATAATAGACTTAAGACATTCATTGGAGAGCTCTCCTTGTTTTAACGATTTAAAAAATGGCGGTATTTAGCTCCACCACAGTTTATATCCATTGATTGGACCCCATTATAGTCTTTCCTTGTTCTGAGGCCTAGTTTTTAATATAAAATCAATTTAAGTGCTGCTTAAGACAATTCAAAATTACAAGTTTATAAAAAAAAAAAAGTTAAAACTGGAGTAATTGGTTCAGCTTTGGTTTGTATATTCCTACTATGGAAAATGGCAAGCTAATTTAAAGATACCTGAGAAAGCAACTGTTGAGTAGACCCCGATTGCATACACCAGGATACAGTACATGCAACAGCAGGTAAGGAAGTTTTCCTTTGGGAGTATCAGTGTTTTCGACCCTGATGGCTATCCCTATTATACTAAAACTGCCCCAGTATTTGGGTTAGGAATACCAGCTTCATTTCATTGTGATGTTGCAAACTGATGTTTACCTTTTTGCTGTACTTCTCCCTCTCTGTATGATATGATGACAATGTGACTTGCTGTGTTATTCTTAAAGAAATATGTGTTAGTGGTTCTTTAAATCTTTATGTTATTTTGGATCAGGCTTGTTTGTGGCTGAGTTCATGATCATAAAGTCTTTTGTTGCAGTTTTAAATTTGCAAATGGCACATGTGTCTCTGTTTCCCTTTAGAAAACAAATATTTAAGTCCTGTTAACAAGAACATTTTTTGTAAAGTTTTTAGTACAGATATATACTTGCTTATATAGTTATCCTGCCTAAAAAACAGAATAGAGTACACTTAGAAATGGTAAAATTATCTGTAAGAGTGATATATGTGTGGGATAATATGGTAATCTGGTTTTCCATGCTGACTTAGCTTTTCTTGCAGAATTTTCTGAAGCTTTTGCGAGAACATGCTGTCAATTTGTAAGAATAAATTAAGAGCTGCTGTTGCTGTATGTTTCACAGCGATGAAAAGAAGGAGGCATGACAGTGTTAGTCATTCTGTTAATCTGTCAGTGCAAGTGGGGGGTAATGACTGATGTGTAAATGATAGAGGCAGGCTTTGAGTCTAAATCCCACCCAGTAAGTAGACCAGCATGGTGCCCAATGAGTCACTCAACCTAAATTCTTACCTACTGCCTAGCCATATAGGCGCAATAGCACTCTCAAGCTGCTGTGAGGCCATCTGCTTCATATATATACAGGTTATTGATTTGGCCACCGAAAAAGACACTATATATATACAAGGAGAATAAAATGAGGGGAATCGTGGTGTGATTCAGTGTTTGCAGTCCCTGAGAAAAACAACCAGAAAAAACAGGGCTTTGACACACACACACACACCCTGCTCATAGCTGACAGCTAGACACATGAATAGAGAAACAATACAAAAGAATGTATACCAGACAGTTGGGGAAGTTTCCTGCAGCCATTTTAGAGGCTTACATGTAAGAGGTTAAGGGGCACTTGTGACTTAAAGGTTACCTTACTGTTTCAGTCCTTTAGTAGTCTTAATCCTGGACAGGTAAACCCTGACACATTTATATTGAAGTGGAATTTTCTCAAACAAGTTCAGGTTATCTCTGCCCACATCTTGTTATAATTGCAGTTTAACTCAAGGTAATTTCGTAAAGTTACCAGTGGTCAGTAAACATGAAACTGTTTGCAATCGATTGTATGTAACTACTACAGCTTTTCATGACAAGCCTGCTAAAAGCCCCAGGACTTTGCTAGGGGCCATTGGTACCTGTATAAAGAAAGTCCATTGTGTTTGTCGGTCTGTATCCCAGGTTTTGCGGATTAGCACTATTAGCGAGCTGCAATCCAGTGGCTTTATGCATATGTGCTCTCCAGTATGAACTATGGAACTGAGTGGCTTTCTCGGGCACCATGACCATACATAATTAACTAATAATGGAGAATTTAGCAGGCCTGCAGACAGGGAGCCAGTCTGACCTGTCAAAGACCTGTATTGGGTTGGTCAGCCGTTTAGGACATCCGTGATTAAGAAAGGCATAAAATGAACAGTACAGAATTTTGACATTCTTTTTTTCCTCTTGTCCTATAATGAGTAGGGATCACTACAATGCCAAATGAAATGAGTAGACTTCATGCCTAAAATGTTAGAAACTCACTGACCTGAGTTTCTGAAATGACCCTCAATTAAAATGATTATTTAAATGATCACAAGCTTGGACTTTGAGCATTCAGGCCCAGTTTTAATAGATTCGTACCCTGTTTGAAATGATTTCAGCTTTGGTTTAAGAAACATACACTGTAAAGTGTGGTTCAATCTGTATAACTTACAATTTGAGACCAGTATGATGAATAGCATTGCATTCAAGGAAGATTTGTTAAAATGTATTTATAGTACAGTAGACTCCCCCTGTTCTGAGTCTTCGTAATTTGAATGGACCTATAAACCAAACCATGCTATCATAATGAAATGCGTGACAGCAGTTGTCGAAACCAAACCAGTTTCACAGTTCTATGGTAAGTATGTAAAACATTTATAGCAGTCCCTGTATTTATATATATTTTTTTTTCGAATGGCTTTTACTTAATATAAGTATATCTAAGGCTAGACAGGGCATTTTTAGTATGAAACGAATTATGATCAGTAGTATGAACAAACCACAATTCTGAACAGGGTCAGGTACCAGCTGGTTCGGATTAGCAAGAGTCTATTGTATATGCCTTTAAAAAAAAAAGGTAAATATGTGAAAATTCAGGTCTGACCAGTAGTGGTACATGGGTTACTGGACCCAAGCTAAACTGCTACAATACAATACAATGCAATATAATACAATACAATGCAATATAATACAATACAATGCAATATAATACAATACAATGTATTGTATTGTATTGTGGTTGTGTTGCAGTTCAGCTTTGAACAGAAGTAACCCTTTAATTTTTGCATTAAAAGGTTACCAAAGAGAACCAATAGATAATCATAAGGCTGACACAGCCCAATGGCTTTACTTTATAAGACACACTTGAGGAATACGGCATATGTTTACTGTAAAAAAAAAAAAAAGTTTTGTTACAAAACTGAGAAACAAACAACTCCAGAGTGATTGAGACCTTGATGTAGTTTTTAGTTGCTTGGTTACTTTTATACAATTAACAGGTGTTTTCCTCCTTTTAAGAAATAGAAGTTAACTGGAGTAATATTCCACATTGTATCTGTGAATCAGACAGAACAGCGTTTTCTTTGTTGCTTACTGGTGACCCTCTAAGGGCAACATACTTTTGACATACCTGTCGACTTAATATTTGCCCAAACTCCCATTATTTTCCAGTGACTATCCTTTGAGCACAGTTTGAACAAAATGCAATATGCTCTCTTGTCAAAAGCAACTAGAACAAAAAAGTGCATTAAATATAGACATTTTCTTGCAAGTTATTGTGCAATGTAATTCTATTCAGGTGCAGGCAGACTGAAAATGATGATTTGACAGGCCGAGCACAATAAAAAAAAATAAAAAAATCACCCCACCAAGGCTGCCAAGATTTTACTCAAAGCCACAGATTGAGAAGGATTTTCATCAGGTGTTGACATACACATCCCCAAATAGAAAAGCAGTAATGCAAAAACTGACATCTGCAATGAGGCATGGGAACAAATTTCAGCAACCAAATACGGTATTAAAATGCTTTGAATATTCTCTTCCAGTAGTTCTGAGCTTATTTGCCAGGGTGGGATTTGCATAGTTGCAACGCTTTGCACCAAAAGAAGACAGCTGAGCAAAAGTTCAAGGCTAGTTGCTAAACAAAATAGGTTTCATGCATATTTTAACTGTTTTGTTGCTTGTCTCCAACAGTGAAGTTTCATGTGGACTATTAACAACCTCAAATTAAAAATAATAATTTAGATTTTCTTCAAAAATATAATTCCATAAGAGAACAAACAGGAACTATATAAATCACACCATTAGACCCTTACTACTTAACATGACACCAAATGTGAGTGGAGTGGAGACACAATATTTTTTATTATAATATAGATGAACACGTTTTGTTTTTTTTAAATTAGAAAAGCCCTTTTTGTTGTCAATTTAGAGCCCTGGTACTTGGTTGTTTGATTAAATAGCGTTGCTATGGGAACAGAATAGAAGCATCAGAAACATAGGAATGAGGACACAGCAAAGGCGGAGTAATGTGTTTGTCTTTTATTGAAAAAAATAAGATGCACTTTTTTCAGTTCAACTGACTATAAAGACTTTACTGTAGTATATTGCTTTTTTACTTTACACTTATACTATAGTATTTAAAATGTATATTATTTAAATTTCATTATTATCTTAAATCAATAGAGCATTTTATTTAGCTGCTTTTTAGTGTAATTCTATTCGCAATAAAAAATATAATAAAATACAATTTAAAAAGAAAAAAACAGCCATCTAGGTTTTAGAAAAGGCTACAGATCTGAGATTTCCAAACCCAAAAATAGAATTCTTGCAAATCTCAGCTCTTGTGATGTGTTAAAGAGGCTAAGCGCAAAACCACATAATGCATATGAGAATCAACAAGCAAGGTTTATTTTGCTGCAGCTACTTTAAGCCACAACATAGCAAAACCCTCAGATCTGGGTAATGAGTAAGATAAACCTGTTGCATTTGTAATTATAGTGACGATACACTACAATTCAAATTACAATTCAGACAGGTTAGTATCAATAACATATATCCCAATGCAGCAAGTCAGTTAAGAATGTCTTTTTATTTGAGTATTAGATCAGGTCTAGCTAGGTGAGCCCATTCTTGAATTTGTGTTTGGGTTTGTATTTGAAAAGTTGAAAATATTCTATATATATCTATATATAGTCATTACAAAATGAAATCAAAATTCTGGTTCAGACTTGCAAATTTGGTTCTGGGGCTGTGATATATAATGTACACAGCTTCTAAATAAGTCAGCCCAAATACCCAATTTAAACTATGAGAGGGTCAACATTAAAATATCTAGATTACAGTGACTTCAGGGAAATGGCAGAAAAATGGTATCTAACACATAGAAGAAATCTGCTGCTGACTTAAACACCTGCTCAGGTTAGCAAAGCAATTTGTCCTCTTTCCACTTGACTCTTCACACCATGTGCATTCATTTAACGGCAGCTTGTGCTCAGCTCAATGGGAAGGTTGTTGCTGCAGTTATGTAAACGCCATTTCCAGGTACGTATCTAGCCCTGGATCAAGTCAACCATTGCTACCAGCTTTGCATGTTGTGTGTACCCCAGCAGGGATGCAAATGACAACCCATGTCTTGTGTGAATGCTCAATTAATTTTGCAGATGAAATACAAACATAAGTTAGGGAGGTTTTTCTAGGTTAGACTTATGTGTGAAAAAGATGAGGTGAGGTTTTTTTCTTTTGGGGACTGTGATGGGGTGCCCTGCCCCTGTGCATATTTTGTGTTTTATGTTGTCTGTTATATTTATTATTGTAGTGGTGCATGGAGTGTGGGTTATGTAGCACAGGTGATGTAAAATGTATATTTGTATATCACTTCCTGTGCAGATTAAAGTGGGTATTTGTATGGAGGCACGGGGAGTGCACACTTAGTTCACATGCTGGGATTCAAGTGAATGATTAACTAATAATTAAATCCCGGCACAGCTGTATATATTGATGCATGAATCACTCAATCGGGGTTGGGTGTTCAGTGTGGAGAGAACGGGAGAGAAAGTCGGGAGTAAGCTTTAAAAACCAAATAATTACAATTGCTATTCGTGCTGGTTTTAGACCAGCACAATACTTGTTTTATTGAGTGTTTCGTTTCGTGTCTGTTTTGTCTGTTTGTTTTGGCAAATGTGCCATTTTGTTTTGTATTTGTGTTCTGTTTTTTCAAACCTTTTAGTTTGTTTATTTACAATAAACCAGCGCAACAATGCACTCATTCACTAAACATTTTGTGTCCATTCTCTTCCTGGTCTGATGCCACCACACAAGCCTGCCTGTCACAGGGACCAATAAGTCTAGTATATCCCCAATCAAATTAGCTTTATGGACAATGTACTACTGTGCTTCTGCCAATGGTACTACATGCAGAGCTGCAGTTGTATGAGTCATAAATAGAATGTTAACACTGGGGTGGGTACATCAGTTTGTTTTACCATACTATATTGTATCATTGTGCAGTATTTCTGACAAATACAGTGCATTGCTATGCTGTGGTCCGGCTTCCTGTAAAAGTGGTTTCTTAAGCTTTAAACTGTGACAGATTTCTGAGGGTAAGGAAACCTGTTTTTGAAGTGAGGCAGGATAAATCTTACTGTAGTTGAGCCTGCTGCTTTCAAAAGCCTTATTATTATAGAAGCAGTTTGTCCGTAAGTGTGCCTGTGCATTTCCTTATTATGTATGACTTCTGTGTGGGGCATGGTAATAGTCTATAATGGAGTCTCCTGCATTATTATAATTATATATCCCAGCAGTGAGTTCCTCCACCATTAACCCATAAACACCCATGGGGGACTCACATTCATAGCTATTATAGTGTGCCCATGTCAAACCCCAACTTATCTGTCAATCCTTCACCCACAGATGGGGTGGCACTATGCAAAATACATGCTGATAGATGAATTGGAGTGTATTAGGAGAAAATGATAAAACAGAAAAATGTATTATTAAAATTATTTATTTCTTAGCAGACACCCTTATCCAGGGCGACTTACAATTGTTACAAGATATCACATTATTTTTTTACATACAATTACCCATTTATACAGTTGGGTTTTTACTGGAGCAGTCCAGGTAAAGTACCTTGCTCAAGGGTACAGCAGCAGTGTGCCCTACCAAGGACTTAACCCACGACCCTCCGGGCAAGAGTCCAGAGCCCTAACCACTACTTCACACTGCTGCCCATCTTGTGGTTTATAGATCCTAAACCACAAGATAAAATGTTGCACAACTGATTGTCCTCAAGTCCAAGAAAATATAGATATAATTTATTAAGAATCAATTATAAGACTAGCTCGTCATTGCTGTGCAGTTTATTTATTTTTATTCAAAGCTGATGGCATTTCTCTGAGGCTATCCTTATAATGAAGGTGTTCTTTATTGTGCTGTATAAACCATCACTCACCACAGACAGGAATAGCAGGTTAATGTTATTAAAGCCTGATCTCATTTTGTTGTGCTGGAATAATATTGGTTGTGTTTTTAAACAAATGAAACATAATGACTTTGACCTCAATGAGGTAGAATGTTAACCTATTCATGAAAAGGTTTGTTGGCTTTTTTGTATAGAATAGTTACATGATGTTTCTCTTTAGATGGGCCACATTACAGTCTGTCCCTCTCTGTTTTTTTTTAAGTTTCTTAGTCTACCTAAACTGAATCATTATCTCAGTTGTTTTCTGTCACTTTCAAGGGGCTTGATTCTGTAAAAAATATCTTTCAGTGAAACAAATCTTGCTAATACAGATTTGGAGTAAAGCTGTCTAATGTTCTCTCTAAACATACACTGCATGCATATGCTGCATTTGAGTAGGGTATGATAAGCCATTTGTGTTGTATTATTATGATTTAAATGTATTATTTGGTGTTTAAATTGCAATGTTTTGTTATTATTCTTTGACAGCATGGATGGGGTTAAAATTCCCCATCCAGCTAAAACTTGTGAGAATGTGTGGTCGGCAGCTAATGATTTATTGACTAGGTAATTAATAGCCAGTTAATCCCTCGATCACGATATAAAAACCAGCAGCTTTTGCTGACCAGAGTTGAGTTGTTAAAGGAGTAACGAGAAAATGTAAAGATCTAGAAAATATAACAACAATTGCTACTCGTGCTGGCTTTATTATTATTATTTATTTCTTAGCAGACGCCCTTATCCAGGGCAACTTACAAACGTTTCAAGATATCACATTATTTTTACATACAATTACCCATTTATACAGTTGGGTTTTTACTGGAGCAATTTAGGTAAAGTACCTTGCTCAAGGGTACAGCAGCAGTGTCCCACAACCCTCCAGTCAAGAGTACAGAGCCCTAACCCCTACTCCACACTACTGCTTTACAACAGTGAGATACTTGTTTTGTGTTTGTCTGTTTATTTTGGCCACGGTGCCGTTTTGTTTTGTGTAAAGTTTTTTTTGTTTAAATCTTTGATTTATTTAGTTTATTTCAATCCACATTACTTGTCTCTTCCTCTTACATCCTGGTGTCGTGCATGGGATAAACAGGGGCGGAGGTGTACCCTGTTCTAAAAATAAATAAATGTACAGGGCTTTCTACCACCCTGCTACATGCCCACATACATTTTTACTCCATTCCTCTCCCCCTGACGTGTTTATTTTAATATCATTGCAATGAAGTAAAAGCTTCTGCACAACAATTGAATGCGAGGGGTAATTACGCCTTGGTAGCGTCAGGAGAAGAACAAAAAAAACAACAACATTCGCAACAAGCCTAAAGTAAGTTTAACATACTACAGGGGTGTTACTAAAATATTTATTCCAAGCAGATTACAGTACTTTGGAATGTAATCTATATAAACTAGACACAAGTTTATGAAAACCGTCTCTTTTTTATTCAGTGACAGCTGCACCATCACGCATTGCGTATTGTTAATACTGTACCACTAAACCTTCACTATCTGTGAAACACACAATGCGGAAATCCCTGCCAATAATAATAATAATAATAATAATAATAATAATAATAATAATAATAATAATAATAATTAATTAATTAATTAATTAATTTACTTACCACAACATGCATACATCACTGATAATTTAAAAAAATAGCGTTATTGAATATTGTTAAATATTCATTATATAACAGTTAATTTTGAAACTCCAAAGAAGCGCAAACTATATACAGTCAGTTTTCTTCATTGTGCACAATTTATTTACAGGCTGTTTGCCAGGAATACAAGCCTCTCGTCCTGCTCTGGAGCACACCCACTGCTTGTCTGGCAGAAATACTGTAAATATTAAGGCAGGGTGTTCGGTGCATTCTCGTTGATAAACTTAAATAATATTATTAACTATGCACGTTACAAAAAATGTAATTATTGAATCGATTATCCAGTATTTATATCAATGTATATAATGAGGAATAGAATTGAAAAAACAATTTTCGATTTAATTGTAGCAGCCCTAGACCAGAGATGGGGAGCAATGGGAAGCCTGGGAGCAAAGACATCGCCCAGTGTCCCTCCTAGACATCGCGGTCATGGTATGCAACTATATGGCTGCAGATATGGGAGAAGCACCACTATCTCCAATCCCATCGGGAGGAGCCACGCCTACTCCAGCTCCACAAGCAGTAGGCACGTCCATGCCAGCGCCCAAGAGGGGGAAGCTGAGCATCCGGTGCCCAAAAGGGGGGGGGCCAGATTGTCCAACATCCATGAGGGGGAAGCCTGCACATCCAGTGCCCAAAAGAGGGGAGCCAGAGTGTTCAGCACCCATGAGGGGGGAGCGCGAGCGTCCAGCGCCCATGAGGGGGGAGCCCGAGCGTCCAGCGCCCAAAAGGGGGGAGCCTGAAACTCCAGTGCCACTGGGAGCAGTCCCGCTGCCTCCACCGCACAGGAATACCTGTTCGTCACCGCCCGGGGATGCCTGTTTGTCACCGCACAGGGATGCCTGTTCGTCACCACACAGGGATGCCTGTTCATCACTGCATGAGGAATACTTGTTTGTCAACTCCTGGTGATGCCTGTTCGTCACCGCCCAGGTTGCCTGTTCATCACCGCCCAGGTTGCCTGTTCGTCACCGCCCGGGGATGCCTGTTCATCACCGCACAGGGTTGCCTGTTCGTCACCGCATGGGGTTGCCTGTTCATCACCGCACAGGGATGCCTGTTCCTCACCGCTCGGGTTGCCTGTTCCTCACCGCACGGGGATGCCTGTTCATCACCGCCCGGGGATGCCTGTTCGTCACCACACAGGGATGCCTGTTCATCACCGCTTGTGGATGCCTGTTCATCACCGCACAGGGATGCCTGTTCCTCACCACTCAGGTTGCCTGTTCCTCACCGCACGGGGATGCCTGTTCGTCACCGCACAGGGATGCCTGTTCCGCCCAGGGGTCTTTCAGTGCTGTGGCCACTGCCACTGCCAGAGTGTCCTGTGTTGATGGCAGCATTGCCACTGCCAGCGCCACCGCCACATCTGGAGTGCCCAGTGCCGCTGCCACGGACGGAGGGTCCCATCAGGCCGACAGATAGAGCTGCTGTTGCAGCCTCTGCAGCCAGGAGACCAGTTTCCATCACCTGGGGATCCTTTGCTGCTGGGGATTTGTTATTGCCGCCGCATGTGGGCCCATCGGTGCCAGGACATTGACCAAGACTTTTGGGCCTTTAAAGGGGAGGTGCTACGCACAAGGGGGTAGAGGGGCGTTATGTGATGGGGTATATAGTGTATTTTCAAGAATAAAGGAGTCCAGGATCAGGATAAACTGCATAAAACAATATGTTCTTTATTCCATCATCCAGCATACAGAACTCAACAGAAACCTTTTAGAACCCTTGGCACGCATATGCGCCTTTGCATTTATACCCCTAGTTTGCACGCCCTTACACGTGCAGAACATAGCTTTTTCACATGCTGTGCACGTGAACAGTAACTGTGACTCTGCACCTGCAGAGTAGCAACACAACAGGGTACACCCCACCCCTGTGTTTATTTTGTATTTGTATTGTATTATTATGATTTAAATGTATTGTTTGGTGTTTAAATCACAATGTTTTGACAGCACGGAGAGGGTTAAAATTCCACATCCAGCTAAAACTCTATAATAACAATTGCTACTCGTGCTGGCTTTACACCAGCACAATACTTGTTTGGTTCAGTGTTTTGTGTTTGTCTGTTTATTTTCGCCACTGTGCCATTTTGTTTTGTGTACAGTGTTTTGTTTCGTTTAAACCTTTATTTATCAAATACACGCTCAGTGCTTCAAATCGCAAGAGCTTGTCTGTCTCTTCCTAGTCTCTGATGCCACCACCAAGCCATCCTACCACAAGCCAGTAACTTAAAATGTAATTTTATTAATTTGTTTACTTTTCCTTGTTTTGTATGCTGTTTGAGTGGTGCTTAGTTCTGTTACCCAATATTGAGTTGTTATAATTTGTTCTATGTCCTTACCAGGCTTTGAACTTGCTTTGAGCTTATCTGGTGAATTCTAGCACAATTTAATTTTTTTTTTTTTATGGTTGAAGTACACATGCATTTCACGTTAACCTTATTCACCAATAGCTGTCAACATTAGTTTCAATGAGGTTTCACATATTATTATTATTATTATTTGTTTATTTAGCAGACGCCTTTATCCAAGGCGACTTACAGAGACTAGGGTGTGTGAACTATGCATCAGCTGCAGAGTCACTTACAATGAAGTCTCACCCGAAAGACGGAGCACAAGGAGGTTAAGTGACTTGCTCAGGGTCACACAATGAGTCAGTGGCTGAGGTGGGATTTGAACCGGGGGACCTCCTGGTTACAAGCCATTTTCTTTAACCACTGGACCACACAGCCTCCTACATATACAGCTATGTTGTGTGATTACTCCCATTACAAGTGCATCATGAATAATTTAATCTTGACAACTACAAGAAGAAGTCAAACATAAGCTGATTTCCTAGGGTGAGTGGTGCAATAGATTGCTTTGTAGCTAATTAAGAATAGCTGACATGTATGCTTTATTTTATTTGAACATGTCATCATACATATCTTCTCCCCTAATATATATATACAGTACTGTGCAAAAGTTTTAGGCAGGTGTGAAAAAATGCTGTAAAGTAAGAATGCTTTCAAAAATAGACATGTTAATAGTTTATATTTATCAATTAACAAAATGCAAAGTGAGTGAACAGAAGAAAAATCTACATCAAATCAATATTTGGTGTGACCACCCTTTGCCTTCAAAACAGCATCAATTCTTCTAGGTACACTTGCACACAGTTTCTGAAGGAACTCAGCAGGTAGGTTGGCCTAAACATCTTGGAGAACTAACCACAGTTCTTCTGTGGATTTAGGCAGCCTCAATTGCTTCTCTCTCTTCATGTAATCCCAGACAGACTCGATGATGTTGAGATCAGGGCTCTGTGGGGGCCATACCATCACTTCCATTACTCCTTGTTCTTCTTTACGCTGAAGATAGTTCTTAATAACTTTCGCTGTACGTTTGGGGTCGTTGTCGTGCTGCAGAATAAATTTGGGGCCAATCACATGCCTCCCTGATGGTATTGCATGATGGATAAGTATCTGCCTGTACTTCTCAGCATTGAGGAGACCATTAATTCTGACCAAATCCCCAACTCCATTTGCAGAAATGCAGCCCCAAACTTGCAAGGAACCTCCACCATGTTTCACTGTTGCCTGCAGACACTCATTCGTGTACTGCTCTCCAGCCCTTCAGCGAACAAACTGCCTTCTGCTACAGCCAAATATTTCAAATTTTGACTCATCAGTCCAGAGCACCTGCTGCCATTTTTCTGCACCCCAGTTCCTGTGTTTTCGTGCATAGTTGAGTCGCTTGGCTTTGTTTCCATGTCGGAGGTATGGCTTTTTAGCCGCAAGTCTTCCATGAAGGCCACTTCTGACCTGAGTGTTCGCGCGCTCTGATTCCCAGCTGCGTTAGGGAGAGGTACTGCGAGACTGTGCTGCAGTGTGAGTGTATTACACGGAGGGCCTTGCAGTGCTGAATACAACCTCTGTACTGTTACATTGTTTTCTTAATAAACGGTTGGTTTCAGTTAAACTGGCTGAGTCAGTGCCTTATTTTCCGCCGCCGGATAAAGCAAGCCTTTGGTCTCCATCCACCCTCCAATGATCTGCGAGACTCATGCAGCGACATGCCCGGGGTAAGCCAGTGAGTAAGCCGACCGAGATAGACGGGCAGGAGGTAACAACTGGTGTAAGAAGTGGGATCGTACAGAGAGGGGAGATATGGATGAATTAAAGGCAATGCTGGTGCAGTTGCTACATAGTCAGAACGAGTTAAAATCTGACATACAAACAGATTTGCAAAGTCGAAATTGCAGAAACTGCAAGCCAACTCCGCGACGAAATGGAAGAGGGTCACAAAAAAATCGGGGAGAAGTTGGAAGGCTTCGAGTACAAATTACAAGCGGTTCGCAATGCCGCTGTTGACGAACAGAACCTGCTGAAGGAGAGGATCGAGCAGCTAGAAAGACTGCCGACTACAGCGCTCTCCAACCCCGCTGCACAACTGTCACTGAATGGCACAGAGCTTGCATTCAGCCACACGCAGACCGAATCAGAACCCACATTTTGTGGGCGTGTTGTAGCGGGGCGTAGACTTACTGTTCCTGCAGGCTCTGAGATACTCGTAGTGGCCGAGTTAGACTGCGAAAGAGCTTGTATCTCACAATGGGGCGTAATCGAAAATGATCCTAAAAACAAAGACTACCCTGACATCTTTGTCGCAAGATCTGTAGTAGATCTAAAGTCGAAAACAGTGCCCATAAGGCTGTTAAATATCTCCTACACCGACAAAGTGATTAAAAAGGGTCAAGTGTTAGCTGAATGGGAAGCAGCAACAATTGTACAAGCCGAGAGCGCAGAGTGCTGCTCACTCAGCCAGCCGCCACCCCGTGGTGATTTTAAGAATTGCCGTAGACTAAAAAGTGGTTTAGTTCTCAGAACACTGCCTGACTACTTAACAGGTTTGTGGGAAAGCAGCAGCGCTGAGCTAAACAAGGAACAACAGAGACAACTTAAAGCATTTCTGATTGAGCACCACAATATTTTTTGCAAAGATGAGGATGACTTTGGTAGGACTGCATTGGTAAAACATAAAATAAATACTGGCAATGCAACACCAATTAAACAGGCCCCTAGGAGGATCCCAATAGCTAAACAAGGGGAGGTGGAAAGCATTGTTAGAGACCTCAAGAGGCAGAGGGTTATTGAGGACTCCAGTAGTCCATGGGCCTCGTCTATAGTACTAGCGAAGAAAAAGAATGGCAGCACTAGATTCTGCGTAGACTATAGGAAGCTGAATGAGGTTACTGAGAAAGATTCTTACCCTCTGCCAAGGATTAATGACACACTTCAGGCAGTGAGTGGTTCTGTGTGGTTTTCCACACTTGATTTAAAGAGTGGGTATTGGCAGGTGGAGGTCGACAAAGCTGATAGAGCGAAGACGGCATTCACAGTTGGGCGGGGCTTGTACCAGTTCAATGTGATGCCCTTTGGTCTCTGTAATGCGCCAGCCACCTTTGAAAGGCTTATGGAGAGGGTGCTGGTGGGCCTGCCATGGGAAGTCTGTCTTATTTACCTTGATGACGTGCTGGTGCACGCACGCACATTTTCACAGGCATTAAGTAATTTAGAACAAGTGTTTGAGAAACTCAAGAAAGCTGGTTTAAAACTGAACCCTGCTAAATGTGAGCTGTTTAAAAAGGAGGTGGCTTATCTTGGACACATAGTTAGTGAACAGGGTGTTGCTACAGACCCCAACAAAATAGCAGCAGTTGGCAACTGGCCTAGGCCAGTAAATGTAACTGAGATACGCCGCTTCTTGGGTTTATGCTCCTACTATCGGAAGTTTATTGGGTCGTTTGCAGACATTGCTAAGCCGCTGCATGCTTTGACAAAGAAGGGACAGATGTTCCACTGGAGTGAAGCATGTGAGAGTGCTTTTATTCACCTCAAACAGGCTTTAGGCTCTGCCCCTTTATTAGGTTAACCTCAATTTAACCTTCCATTCACCCTGGACACAGACGCCAGCGACATGGGAGTTGGAGCTGTCCTTTCACAGGTCCAGGATGGAGTGGAGAGGGTCATAGCGTACTACAGCCAGACCCTGACAGCACCGGAGAGGAATTACTGCACCACTCGCAAAGAACTGCTAGCTGTGGTAAAAGGTGTCACGCATTTTAATCATTATTTGTATGGCCGACCTTTTGTTGTACGTACTGACCACTCTGCTTTACAATGGCTTTTCAGGTTCAAGCACCCAGAGGGCCAGATTGCAAGGTGGCTGCAACACCTGCAGCAGTACGAGTTTAAGGTGTTACACCGGCAGGGCGTAAAGCATGGCAATGCTGATGCTCTCTCTAGACGGCCCTGTTCTGTTACTAATTGCAGCTTCTGTTCGAGAGTAGAGCAGCGGGAGGGTAGCAATGTGAGAGGGTAACATGCTGCCACGGTTGAGAAGGGCTGTGAGGGAGGTGCTGGAAAAGGGGACTCCCAGAAGGGCCAGTGTGAAAGTAATACAGCTACAGAGCCACTGTGCCGGTTAACACGTGGAGCTGCTGCAAGGCAGACCGAGCAGCTTATTGAGGGTCACAGTGCTGAAGAGCTGAGGGCTGCACAACAAGCTGATTCTGATTTTCAGCCTCTGTTTGGCTGGAAAGAGAATGGGGGTCGTCCACGGTGGGAAAGTGTGTCACACCTCAGCTCAGACGTCAGAGCATACTGGGCTATTTGGAATAATATAGAAAAGACGGGTTACTGTATCGTAAGTGGGAGGCTCCCTCGGGTGGGCGCTGCAGGTATCAGCTGTTAGTTCCAGGGTCCCTGCGAAGTGAAAAGCTAACCCTGGCTCACAGCACCCGAGCCGGTGGGCACTTTGGGGTAGACAAAACCCTGGGGAAGGTAAGGGAATGCTTCTATTGGGTAAAGTGTCGGCAGGACTGTGAGAGGTGGTGTAGGAAATGTACAGACTGCGCTGCGAGGAAGGGTCCACGGAGGCGGGGCCATGCTCCAATGCAGCAGTATGTAGTGGGGGACCGGCTCCAGCGCGTTGCGGTCGACATCGCTGGCCCATTTCCAAGGTCTGAGTCTGGCAATCAGTATCTGCTGGTTGCTATGGACTACCTAACTAAATGGCCGGAAGCCTTCCCCATTCCAACCCAGGATGCCAACACAGTGGCCCAGACACTGGTCTCTCAGATGTTTACTCGGTTTGGCGTGCCCGGTGAACTGCATTCAGACCAGGGCCGCAACTTTGAATCAGAGATTTTCTCCAGGGTGTGTCAGCTGATGGGTGTGCGGAAGACACGCACCACGCCACTAAGGCCTCAGTCTGATGGCATGGTGGAGAGGTACATACGCACTCTCAAAAACCAGTTAGCCCTGTTTGTAGATCAGAACCAGCGGGATTGGGATACTCACATCCCCTTACTGTTGTTCGCCTATAGAACGGCTAAACATGAAATGACACAGTGCACACCTGCACTACTGATGTTTGGAGAGGAGCTCCGTTCACCAGTGAGGCTGGTTTATGGAACTCCCGATGCGTCTCTTAGCTTTGAGGATCCCCTGGACTATGTTGATTGCCTGCAGCAGTCTCTCGAGCGGGTTCACCGGTTCGTAAGGGAAAACTTAAAATCAGCTGCTGACCAGGGAAAGCGGCTTTATGATGTAAGAGCTGTGGCTGACACTTATGAAGTGGGAGACAAAGTGTGGTTTCATAACCCACGCAGGTACAAGGGTAGGTCACCTAAACTGCAAAAAGATTGGGAAGGGCCATATACAGTGTGTAAGAAAGTAAATGAGGTGGTGTATGGCATTAGGAAAGATAACAGGTCCACACCTAAAATTATTCATCAGGACCGCCTTTGGAGGTACAATGGGGAATAGCCCTGTAGGTTAAAATAAATAAATAAACCCATACAAATGGGAGCAATGTGGTGTTAATGCAATTTGGTGTCATCGGGACGATTGACCCTTAAGGAGGGGGTATTGTTATACTAGTGGGGTCTAGTGTATGTGAATATCTCCTGTGTTTGTATTGTCAACTGTATGTATTGGTTGTGTTTTATGTATTGAAACCCCCAAGCACTCCCTCCTCTGTCTCTGAAATTGTTATATTTGTGTGGCGGGAAGGAGCCTTGCTATATAAACTCGGAGCGGGAGTATTCGCGCGCTCTGATTCCCAGCTGCGTTAGGGAGAGGTACTGCGAGACTGTGCTGCAGTGTGAGTGTATTACACGGAGGGCCTTGCAGTGCTGAATACAACCTCTGTACTGTTACATTGTTTTCTTAATAAACGGTTGGTTTCAGTTAAACTGGCTGAGTCAGTGCCTTATTTTCCGCCGCCGGATAAAGTAAGCCTTTGGTCTCCATCCACCCTCCAATGATCTGCGAGACTCGTGCAGCGACCTACCCGGGGTAAGCCAGTGAGTAAGCCGACCGAGATAGATGGGCAGGAGGTAACAATATAAATACAGTACTGTGCAAAAGTTTTAGGCAGGTGTGAACAAATGCTGTAAAGTAAGAATGCTTTCAAAAATAGACATGTTAATAGATTATATTTATCAATTAACTAAATGCAAAGTGAGTGAACAGAAGAAAAATCGAAATCAAATCCATATTTGGTGTGACCACCCTTTGCCTTCAAAACAGCATCAATTCTTCTAGGTACACTTGCACAAAGTCAGGGATTTTGTAGGCATATAGTTAGGTGTATAATTAAACAATTATACCAAACAGGTGCTAATGAACATCAATTCAATATGTAGGTTGAAACACAATCATCAACTGAAACAGAAACAGCTGTGTAGGAGGAATAAAACTGGGTGAGGAACAGCCAAACTCAGCTAACAAGGTGAGGTTGCTGAAGACAGTTTACTGTCAAAAGTCATACACCATGGCAAGACTGAGCACAGCAACAAGACACAAGGTAGTTATACTGCATCAGCAAGGTCTCTCCCAGGCAGAAATTTCAAGGCAGACAGGGGTTTCCAGATGTGCTGTCCAAGCTCTTTTGAAGAAGCACAAAGAAGCAGACAACGTTGAGGGACCGTGAGCAGTGGTCGGCCAAGGAAACTTACTGCAGCAGATGAAAAACACATCATGCTTACTTCCCTTCGCAATCGGAAGATGTCCAGCAGTGCCATCAGCTCAGAACTGGCAGAAAACAGTGGGACCCTGGTACACCCATCTACTGTCTGGAGAAGTCTGGTCAGAAGTGGCCTTCATGGAAGACTTCGGCCAAAAAGCCATACCTCTGACGTGGAAACAAGGCCAAGTGACTCAACTATGCACGAAAACACAGGAACTGGGGTGCAGAAAAATGGCAGCAGGTGCTCTGGACTGATGAGTCAAAATTTGAAATATTTGGCTGTAGCAGAAGGCAGTTTGTTCGCCGAAGGGCTGGAGAGCGGTACACGAATGAGTGTCTGCAGGCAACAGTGAAGCATGGTGGAGGTTCCTTGCAAGTTTGGGGCTGCATTTCTGCAAATGGAGTTGGGGATTTGGTCAGAATTAATGGTCTCCTCAATGCTGAGAAGTACAGGCAGATACTTATCCATCATGCAATACCATCAGGGAGGCATCTGATTGGCCTCAAATTTATTCTGCAGCATGACAACAACCCCAAACATACAGCGAAAGTCATTAAGAACTATCTTCAGCGTAAAGAAGAACAAGGAGTCCTGGAAGTGATGGTATGGCCCCCACAGAGCCCTGATCTCAACATCATCGAGTCTGTCTGGGATTACATGAAGAGAGAGAAGCAACTGAGGCTGCCTAAATCCACAGAAGAACTGTGGTTAGTTCTCCAAGATGATGCATAGTCCAAGCTGATGCATAGTTCACACACCCTAGTCTCTGTAAGTCGCCTTGGATAAAGGCGTCTGCTAAATAAACAAATAATAATAATAATGTTTGGGCCAACCTACCTGCCGAGTTCCTTCAAAAACTGTGTGCAAGTGTACCTAGAAGAATTGATGCTTGATGCTGTTTTGAAGGCAAAGGGTGGTCACACCAAATATGGATTTGATTTAGATTTTTCTTCTGTTCACTCACTTTGCATTTAGTTAATTGATAAATATAATCTATTAACATGACTATTTTTGAAAGCATTCTTACTTTACAGCATTTTTCACACCTGCCTAAAACTTTTGCACAGTACTGTATATATATATATATATATATATATATATATATATATATATATATACAGATTTATAAATTACATGTGAAATGTGCCACAGATATGACAAGGAAGTGTGACCACAGTTTAACAATAAGTCAATCATTGGCACAAAAGTATACAAAGCCAGTGCAAAACAACACAGCCGAATGTGGCACTTTATTATAACTGCTGTTCCAGAACCCAGTGTGGACGAAAAAGTGGTCCTGTAGATTGGCAGTACAGAGGAAACCATCATTTCTTAATTGGATATTTCCTGGTAAACACCATAATTATGAAATGAAAAATCCTGGCAGTTGCTAGTATGTTTAGTACTTACACTGGTTCCACACTTGTGGTTGTGTATTTGCATTGAAAATGCTTTTACTATGTAACCGTCAGTGTTCAGGGGAGGCTGTTGTAACACACCATTACCCTGAAACACCACCTTAAACAAATATAATTTATTATTTTCTATTGTATAACTTTCTGAGACAATTCAAGTAAAAGGGTTTGGGTTGGTCACCACAAACACACTTATGTCATACTTTGCGTGCAAAGATTGAAAACATATTATGAAAACAATGCCTAATAGGTGGCTCAGAATGGGCCTGCTATGCTACAGTCATTATCTAGGAAACATTTTTCTCATGTTACCACCCATATGCTGCCTCAAGTTGTACCTTCCCCATTGTGCAGAGCAATGACTACAGTACTATTAAAGTATTTGTGGATATTCCACTAGAGCTTCATGGCCTTCCTTTGCTACTGTTCTTCTGAAACCCTGCAGTTCTATTAAAAAATAAATTTAGCTCAATAGGGGAAAAAATAAGCATATTCATATATTTATCACAACACATGTATGTTCAAGGCTGTGTGGTCCAGTGGTTAAACAAATGGTCCCCGGTTCAAATCCCAGCTCAGCCACTGACTCATTGTGTAACCTCCTTGTGCTCTGTCTTTTGGGTGAGACGTTGTTGTAAGTGATTCTGCAGCTGATGCATAGTTCACACACCCTAGTCTTGTATCTTGTAAAGCGCTTTGTGGTGGTGGTCCACTATGAAAGGTGCTATATAAAAATAAAGATTATTATTATTATTAGTTTATTTAGCAGACGCCTTTATCCAAGGCGACTTACAGAGACTAAGGTGTGTGAACTATACATCAGCTGCAGAGTCACTTACAATTACGTCTCACCCGAAAGACGGAGCACAAGGAGGTTAAGTAACTTGCTCAGGGTCACACAATGAGTGTGTGGTTGAGGTGGGATTTGAACTGGGGACCTCCTGGTTATAAGCGCTTTTCTTTAACCACTGGACCACACAGCCTATTTCTAACTCAACCATCAATACCCCGCACCCCTGACTACAGATTAGAATAGAATACAGATTTTTACAACACCCTTCAAGTATAGAGTTTTACAAAAATAGATTTAATGTATTGACAAAAGAGTGTAATGCTTAACAATGACCAAAAGCCAGGTCAAAAGTCTTGAGCCTAGATGTAAAAACATTCACAGAATGTATCCCTAATATAATTATTAGAATTTAATTTTTGAGAAGGGCATTACAATTGAAAGCCCTTCATCCAGCCAACTGTAATCACAATCTAGAGTAGAAGTAGACCAGCGTCTGGGCTATGAACCAAGAACCTTGATGCCTCCACTCCAATGTTAATAAGTTATTGCCATTTATTGCATGCTATTTTAGGGGAGTAATACATGCTAATTTAGGACATTTCTGTCTTTATAGGTGGGTTTTTGGTTTTCAGTTTTTTTATGTACTGCACATCACTTTGTGCACATTCCAGTTTGTTGAAACACAGAGGCAGATAATATAAACTTCCAATGATGAAATGCAGAGGAAATAAAATTGTCTTCTTCCAACTACATAACGTTAGTCTACATGGACGAATCTGTGAGCCTGCTAAACCCACAAGACCAAAAGTATCGCCTAGTACAAAGCCTTGGAAGCATGTAGAAAGTGTGGAAACATCTTGTTGAAAGAAAATGAATTACAAAATTCAGTATTAATTTAAATAAAAGCCTAGAAGCTGAAAACCAAGATTTGGTGTGGTCTTCAAATATTTGGTAAAGACAACAGGACACTTTTGTGTGCTGGGTAGGGTATGACGATTGAGAATTGATTGTAGAATTGTATGTTTGACATGTCATAAGAATTTCTATCTCATACCACAAATAGAATGGGGTGAAAAAATGAAAACCATCTAGTCAAACAATCCAGCCACAATACCAACACTTAGAGGTATTAGCTCATGTGCACATAACATCAGGTGTAGAGATCTGAACAGCAGCTTAGTTAACATTATGTGTAAGCGCCAACAATATCCCTGCAGTGTTTACTGTGGGTTTACTGTTGGTTATTCCAGTACATTTTCTATGCATGTATATACATTGTATTTATTTTACATACATCTAGAGAAGTGCTTTTCCAATTGTAATAACAATTGCTACAGAACTTATTCCACACAAATTATTGAATATATTATAATTAGGGCTTCTGATTTTCGGTTTTAACCAGCAAAACCCGATAAAATACCCCTGATACAAAAAAAATAATTAAATCGGTGTATAGCCAATAAACACTGGAAAACACTAGAAATGGTTGCTAAATTCACGTTGAACACCCCTTTCCCATTAAAAAACAAAGCCTACTACAAAAATATCTTTCCCAGTACAGCTGGGCAATGTCCCTCCTTCCTGATGTGTATCTGCCATTGATTCGTTCTGAATACTTTAAACCCACCCCAACTACTGAGTAGCAGCACATTCCTAAGTTTCTATTGGAGACTCTGCTTGCTAGATTTAAAACAAGATTACAATTAGGAATGAAGGCTTGTTAGCAGGATTTAAAGCTGTATTACAGTTAAGATACACAGGATTTAAAACAGAATTGCAGATTGTGACAAATTAAAAAAAAATGCCTACACACAAAAACCGCAGAAGAATGTGTCCAAGACCATAAGGATTTAGTTGTGGTAGACAGCAAAAGAAAGAAAGTACAACTTAAGTGTGCAAGTACTGTCGAGTTACTATACATATTTTGATAGAAAAAACAGCACAAGCATTTTAGAACGTAAATGAAAACAATAATGTTATTCAGTATATAAAAAGTGAAAGCCTGAAAAAAAAGATTTACATAAAACTCGAAAATAGCTCAAAATAAGTACCGAAAAGTGAAATTAATAAAAAAACAAAAAAACAGAAGCCCTAATTATAATCTCAGCGTATATGGAGCCTGCGTACCTGGTCTTCTGACTGTCTTTCTATGTGCCTTAGATACTTCCGTAGAACCGCTTGTCAAATTATGATGGATTTTGCTCGGAAACTTCTTTAGCACAAGTTATTGAGTATCTGAAGACAGCTCTCCATCTGTATCAAATTTACATTTCGACTTACCTGTGCATCCAGTAGATAGATATAGGTCATGGTGATCACCTTTTTATGTTACTGATGGTAATCATTTTCATTTTAGAGCAGTAGTAATGGGATGGGTGTTTTTTTTTCCCCTGATAAATCTGATGTAAAAACAAGGTTAATATTTGGAATTAATGTAAAAACAGATTTGAGGTGTGGTCACTTTATTATACCAGTTGTGTAAAAAAATGAAAGAGAACAACTGATCTGCATATGAAACAGAGTCATACAGAAATCATAGGATGTGTATTCAAATGTGTTTTCACCTACCCAATCATTAAAAAAGGTTGCTAGTGTTCTTGGTAGTAAATTAACTTAATGGTTGGCCAGTCGTACTTTAATTTTAGTAACTAAAATGAAATGTCCTGTGTTTTAATTTGCTGCAACTATAACGCAACATACGCATTTTGGGGCTTATGTAATGATGCAAAAATACTGGTTAGTGTGTGTAACTTTAACATTTTTTTTTTCCTTTCACAAAAAAAGGAACACATTGTATTTCGGTTAAAGTAATCAATAAATCTGTCCAATGTAAATAACTGGGCATCATGTCTTCAAATGTCACCACTCAGACATCTTGTCACAGTCACCTTGGTTCGAAAAAATATATTATCTAGAAATTAAAAGGGGGACCTTTTAGAAATACCAATGTGAATAATAAAGACACATTACAGTCAAACCTTTCCAACTCTTGCTTTACAACTTTTCTGACCAAGCTATAAGGCCGCAGAAGAAAAAAAAACATTGAGACAGTTTCTACACCATACATTTGCCATGGATTAAACAGTTGCAATGTTCCTGTTTGTGCTGTCCACAAGAAAACCAAGGTAGTGTATAGATGTGTCAGTGTGTATGCAAAGTAGCTGTTTGTACATGCAAGGCATGCAAACTTAGCTAACTCTCTTGTACAAACCTGAAGAACGCACCTGTTGAGTTTCTTCTCATATGCAAACTGGCCACCAATTAAAGGGGTAATAACCAAAGCTTTTTTAGTAATATTGTAACAAGCTGGCAAAGTCCAGACCAGGTATCACAGTCCAGACCAGTGCATTTCACTATAGGGTACTTTTGTTCTCTTATTGAACTAAAACAATATCCGGAGGCCTACTTCCCTAAGCTTCCCATGTGCGGTAGATGTTCCGTCCCAAAAGAACTTCCTTCCCCTTGTTCTGAGTCATGCATGTCGCCGATGGCAACTACCAATCCTAAATTCCCAATGTGTGCATACCAAATGTTCAGTAGTTCAGGACAAAACCCACAACATGGAAATTTGAGTTTAGGAAAACGTTTATTGATGATTATGCGATGAATATCTGAAAAAACAATTTGGCATCAAACCCACCTGGTTTGAGGGTCCACCACCTGGCCTTCTGGACGAGGCAGGAGACCCCCGTGACAGGGTAGTCGAGCGGGCCCAGATTGTAACGGCAGGGACAGAGACTCTGAGACAAGAAAAGTGCAGTTTAAGCACTGGTCTACACTTTAATAAACAAACAAAAATATATAACTAAGAGGCACATGAGCCAAAACAAAAGTTTAAACAAAATACAAAACTGTTCAGGCTGGCCAGAGCCTTCTCTGAACTTTAATTACAAAAGAAATGCAGAAACACATTAACAAAAACCACTCACCAAACTCCTTCCAAAAACGCCACCACCAAACAAAGGATTTCTCTCCCTTTTATCCCATGTGGCTGGGGCCTAATTAAACATCAATTATTCAATATGGCTCCAGCCATATTCTCATATGTTTTTGGCAGGGGTAGGAAATTAACCACATCCCTGCCAACCATCACCAAAACACCAAAACAATATTATTTACAGGCAGGGCCCTGCCCTGCCACACCCCCTATAATAGATTGTACCTAGAGAAGCTGCTGGGGCAGAGCTGGGGAAGGCAGAGGGATGCAAATGAGTCATACGCAAGCAGGGTGAGTTACATGGTTATTTATATGTTTTTGAAGAAATGTGTAGCTTATAAACTTCATATTGAGCCAAAGCCACCCCAATAAGAAACAAAAAAAGAGGACTCAGTTTCACCAGGGCCCCAAGTTACAAGCCAATATACACCTGTAGATAAGCATTTAAACCTATGTGTAGCAGCCAGAAACTTGGGCCTACATTTTTGGTGACTAGAGTTAACTAACCACCTGACTTGTTACACTGAGGGTAGTTAAAACATTAAAAGGAAGACACTTGTACAAAGTAAAATAACAATAATTTATTCTTATATATTATATTCATATTTGTTTTTTAGGAATAATATTAATGAGAAAATATTAGTCCATCTTTAGGGAGTAATGAAAGTGTTTTATTCTGTCTTTGCAGACAGCAGGTTTTATGTAGCTTTTAGTTTACTGCTTAGCATAATATATAGACTCATCTGAAGCTCAAGTTTGAGTATAACACTATGAGACATACAGTCGCAGACAAACGTATTTGGGCAGTTAAAAAAATGAGAAAAACCACAAAGAAAGTGATTTCTATAAATTCTAATTGTTCTTTTGAAAGATATAAATAAAAGTAGAGATTCAGCTTTATAATAAAACAACAAATTATTACATAACATGCATAAAATTAAAAATAACATGCAAAAAATAATTTCATACTTTGTATACTTTTTGTATACCCTTACATTAGTATTAATATTTTGTGTGCCCACCCTTTGCTTCCTTTACATCTTGCAGTCTTTTTTTGTATTTTGAAACCAGTTCCTGGCATCTTTCCGGAGATATTTTTGCCCGTTCTTCAACACATGCAGTCTTCAAGTCAATCCACAACATTTTAATGGGATTCAAGTCGGGAGTGAGATGGCCAATCATAACTGCAATCTTCCTTTTTTTCAGAAAATACTTTGTAGACTTCGCACAGTGCTTTGGGTCATTATCCTGCTGGAATACAAACTTCTGTCCAATAAGCCTTCTAGCACTGGGTAACAAATGAGAGTGCAACATTTCGTGATATTTTGCAGCATTCATTGATCCTTCTACAATACAACGGTTGCCAGTGCCTTAGGAAGAAAATCAAGCCCATACCATCACACAACTTCCATCATGTTTAACATTGGGCATGATGAACTTTTCATTAGATTCTTCTCCTCTCTTCCTCCAAACATATTGTTGCTTTCTTGGTGAAAAAAGTTATATTTTGGATTCGTCTGACCATAAAATGTACTTGAGAAATCATCAGGCTTCTTCAAGTATTCAATGGAAAACATTAGTTTACTTACCGTAACCCTGGTTCCCTGAAAGAGAAGACTACCACCAACCAATACTTTTGGGATATGCCTGCCTTATGTAGGTATTCGCTGAGCACCGTGTGCACTGAGGCGCAATGCACACCGAGGCACCGAAGTACCAAGGGCTGAGCGTGCACCGAGGTACCGAAGCACCGGGGGGCAGCTAATGCAGCAGTGCCTACCCAGCTGCATGTAGTCAGCCACCTGGTCAGCACGCAGCATGCACCAGGGGAGACACACAGGCTGAAGCTGCGGCGGGCGATAGCTCATTTAGTTTGAAAAAGAACAGAACAAAAGGGAGAACACACTTTTTTTTTTTTTTTTTGAAGGCCCAAGCACTGAGGTGGGCGGGCTGAGGCAACCGACAAGGTCTGCTTGACAGCGGGGCAGGCTAAAGCACCTTTGTTTTTGCCCAAGCTGCACGAACGACAGGGCGGCAAGCTGAGCCCCAGCAGAAGAACGTTGTTCTCCCTGAAGGTGTAGGCTGAAATACAACACACACACACACCAATACTGCACAGGCAGTCACATACGACGGACAGCCAAGAAAAGATGGCCTGCGACACAAGCGAAGCAGATGGTCAAGAAGAAGGAAAAAGACACTCAAAATGGAGCCGCTGATTCCACGAGAGCAGCAAGCCGGCTCTCAGCACGAATGCAAGGGAACTACAGTCGACTTAGAAGAGCTCTTTTAAAAAAAAACACTCTGGTTAGTGACACAGAAGCATACCTTACCATAGGTGAGAGGCAGAAGAGGAAGTGAGCTCCACGGAATGACTACTTATTCCCTCGGCAGGCGGGACCGAGGACGTTACTCCATGGAGGGGACTATTGGCAGCTCTGACATAAAATGCTCAGCGAATACCTACCTAAGGCAGGCATATCCCAAAAGAATTGGTTGCTGTTCATCTTTGAATTGAAAGGGAACTCCAATCTCAACTTGGGGTTACATAGAAAGTCAATGCAGAAAGGTACAGTTGGGATTCTTTTGATGCAACCATTTATTAATTATTATTGTTATATAATAACAATAATAACAGGAATACAAAAAAGGTAATATTTGCCACCAAATATATTTGAAGCAGCATTTGTTTTAATATTTGAATATTTGTCCCAGCAGTTTGGTATGACAAAATCTATAGGTCTTTGTGACATGGTGGCTGGGTGGTGACGTCAGGACAGAAGCAGGAACGTACACAAACTGACACCAACAGTACTGCAGTTAAAGGCGGCGCCGTTTTATTTAAATACAAAAATAAATCAAAGGTTTAAACAAAAAGAAACTTGCTCACAGAGCGAAAATAAAACAGGTAAACAAAACAAATCTCGAACTCAAAGTATAAATACAGGTAAGGCTGGGCAGTCACTGTCACTGTTCCTGTATATTTTAAAGTTTAAGTTTCGTTTTCTCTCTCCTCGCTCTCTCCACTCTCGCTCCTCATACACCCACCCGGAGTGCAGAGAGCTGCAGGTTTATATATCGTGGCCGAGGGGTTTAACTGGCTAGTAATTATTCTATTACCCACACTCTGCACTAGTTTATTAATTACTGTGGATGGGGTTTCCCATCCACGCTACTAAACAAAATACACGGCTACGCTGTCATATAAGCACAATAAATCATAACGACAAAAAACAAATACAAAATAACACAGGGTGTAAACAGCTGTGTAAACAGAACACTGTACAGGGCTCCTTGCCCTGTTACAGTCTTTAATAACCAGAGAAAAATATGACTGAAGAGATACTGTGAGAATGTAGTTCCATAACATGTGAAGTCAGCATCTCAAATGGTTTATTAGCAGATATTAGCAGCTGATATAGTGGCAGGTGAAGCAGGCTGACAATTGCTTTATATCAATTATTAAAGTTGGAAAAACTTTTCTTTCCTAGTATATTGTAGTATATGATAATTGTCCTGTATAAAATGTGCTACCAGAATGGGTTAAAAGAACTTGCAATATTGTGCAGTGAATTAAGCCATCTAAAATAGCCACAAATAAAATAACATAAACAATATACAGTATACCATATCCATACCTGGACTGTCATTCCACACATAGATAGGTACTGTACATAAACATGACATTCTGGCTGGCTCTGGGGACATAATATATATTAAAAAAGTGTATCAAAATACTGACACATTTACATTGTTAAATTGCAGAAGTCATTCCTTTGTTGTGTTTATTTTTCAATTTTGGTACCTCAACAGTGTTATATCCCAGCAGCTGTACCATGTTATTGTTGATTCAAGCTGTTAATTACAAGAGCCATCACCAGCTGCAATGTGTCACATTTAACTAAATCCATAGTTAAGAATTTGTGGAAGGTATTCACTATGTATGCTGTTTACTACACTATTATTTCAATGTGTCATGTTTGTTACTTTTACTGAAAGCCACTGTTCAAACAGTTTTTTTTTGTTTGTTTTTTTTAAAAGCCACATAACTAGTGATGCCAAGGGAGGAAATGGGGATTTACTGGAGGTAATTAATATGTATGGAAGTTATGATAGTACTGTAGTTTGGATTAATCTCAATTGAAAGGCTGCTTATAGTGGTGTATCCCTTATGTTTAAAAATGTTTATATAACTACAGGGTACATCAAGTGTATAATGAGGTAACAGTCACCCATGTGGATAAAATCCAAGAAGAGTACACCTAATGCTAGAGCAGAATGGTATAAAGCATCAAGCTTCCCCAAAGCAGCTTTCGAGGCCATTTTGTCGACAACATCACCATAATCCAATATTGGAGTATACCTAGTGGAACGTGTAAAACATGATTTACTGTGAAAGTAGAAACAATTCTAGATTTTACTTTAGATTGAACTTTATCAATATGGGGTTTAAAAGACAAAGCACTATCCAGCCAAATACCTAAATATTTATAAACTGCTACTTGCTCTAATTCAATCTTACTAGAAGTAAAGATTTTGCAAACACTATTAAGAGAACCTGCCGTTGTTGTTGTGGTTGTTATTGTTGTTGTAGTTGTTGTTGTTTGTTTGTTTGTTTGTTTATTTATTTATTTATTTATTTGGCAGATGCTGCTACAGGGCAGTAAATGGTTACAATGCCAGCTTAATATTTAAATACAGTGTAGTTTACAGCAAGTGCAAATAATACTGCTATAATACAATACAATAGGCTACAGGTCAAATTGAGGTACGTGATCATTTTTGTATTCAACTTACCTTCCAGGTTTGTATTGTATTGCTGCAAGTTTTCAAATGCCAAAGTGTCTCCAAAAGAAACATCTTTTGAAAGTACAACAAAGAATGCACATTTTATTCCAGATAACGATATATATATATATATATATATATATATATATATATATATATATATATATATATACTGTATATGTTACGGTAAAAGTCAGAATCTGGTCAATAATGTTTTACCGGTAAATGTCAACATTTGCCAAAAAGGTGATAAATATCTGAAATTATAAAGAAACGTCGGGGCATGGACTCTACAAGGTGTCGAAAGCGTTCCACAGGGATGCTGGCCCATGTTGACTCCAATGCTTCCCACAGTTGTGTCAAGTTGGCTCATTCCATCTCATCCCACAGATGCTCAATTGGATTGAGATCTGGTGACTGGGCAGGTCACTGCAGTAAGCTGAATTCACTGTCATGTTCGTGGAACCATTCCTGGACGATCCTAGCCTTGTGGCATGGGGCATTATCCTGCTGAAAAAATCCATTAGCAAATGGATACACTGCTGCCATGAAGGGATGCACCTGATTGGCAATGATGTTCAGATATCCTGTGGCATTCAAACGTTGCTCCACTTATATCAATGTGTGCCATGAAAACACACCCCACATCATCACACCACCACCACCAGCCTTCAATGTTGACATGCAGCATGATGGATGCATGTACTCATGTGGTTTTCTCCATACCTTAGTCCTCCCATCAGCGTGAAACAGCAGGAACCGGGATTCATCAGACCAGGCAATGTTTTTCCAATCCTCCAGTGTCCAGTGTTTTCGTTCCTTAGCCCACTGCAACCGCAGTTTCTTGTGTTTTGCTGAAAGAAGTGGAACTCTGTTAGGTCGTCGGCTGCCATACCTCATTCGTGTCAAGGTACGACGAGTTGTGCATTCTTTTATGGGTCTTTCGGCACCAATGTTGTACTGGACTGTCAGTTGACTAACTGTAGCCCGCCTGTTGCTCTGCACAATTCGTGTCAGCCACCTTTGGCCTCTTTCATCAATGAGCCGTTTTTGACCACTGGCCTGCCGTTGGCTGGATGTCCTTTGAGTGGTGGATCATCCTTGATACACATGGGAAACTGTTGAGCGTGAAAAACCCAGCAGCGTTGTAGTTCTTGACACACTCAAACCGGCGCGCCTGGCACCTACTACCATACCCCGTTCAAAGGCCCATTTACCCTCTGAATGGCACACATACACAATCCATGTCTCAATTGTGTCAAGGCTTAAAAATCCTTCTTTAACCTGTCTCCCCTTCATCTACACTGATTGAAGTGGATTTAACAGGTTACATCAATAAGGGATCATAGCTTTCACCTGGATTCACCTCGTCAGTCTATTTCATGGAAAGAGTGTGGCTCATGGATTAATTAAGCAAATAACATCCCAGCATGCTTAGAGTCATGTATAAAAATGCTGGACAGGCCTGGTTGCCTATAATTATGGCTAGCATGGCTACAAGTGGAGACCTCAGTGACTTTGAAAGAGGGGTGATTGTTGGGGCACGTTTGGCAGGAGCTTCAGTGACCAAGACAGCTCAACTTGCTGATGTTTCACGAGCAATGGTGTCTAAGGTGATGTTGGCATGGAACTCCTAGGGAAAGGCATCATCAGCAAAGGGCAAGTGTGTGCGGAAGTGCATACTCCAGGATTGTGATATCCATGCATTAATTCGAAGTGCAAGGCAAAATAGGTGAGCAACTGCAGATCATCAAAAATGGTCCGCTGAGAACTCCAGAGCGGGATACCATAGTGGCTCAACGCCCTATTAAGTGACTTTGGTGTTTCCATTTTTTGTCCACTACTATATACAGTCAAACCACTCAAGGGACAGTCTAATAGTGGCCTCAACACAGATGGTCTCTTAAAAGAGGGCCCATAACTTATGAATTTTGTATTTGTCTCTGACACGCTTTCCTGTAATTTTGTCTTACATAGACTGTAAAAGCCAGAAGATATACCCTGAACAAAAGGAAGTATGTAATTTAATAACATTCATTTAGATAATGCATTTACAAAACAAATTATTTTGTGAAAGTAATGAATGCTTGCCTGTCTCAGGTCACACAAAATGTTTTAAATCCTTTGCATATTTCTATGCCTGTGTCTGCCTTTCAGGTACGTGTTGATTCATTGCATCCTGAAACCAAGGTTAGCATAAGCATAAGATCTTTTTCGATTACCGTGCACATTGTTTTCATACTCTTATAAGTATGGCTTGAATTTTTCAGTGTTTATTTTCCTTTTAACGGTTTGCCTTTAAGTCTTAAGCCGCTACATCCTAATTATGAGAATATTCTGTTAAATTATCGGGAAAGAACAACACAACACAAAACAAACACATTGGAAGCTACCTAGTTCCTAGGCAAGTGCGAGAATGAAAGGCAAGTTAAAGTAGCATCTGGGGAAATGATTAATGTCGTTGCTTACTCTTGTGTTCGAATAATGAAGAAGGTTAAACAGAATCAATTAACAGTTTAATTAAGATATTAAATCAGCTCAAAACACGGTCACGTGAACAAAAATAAAAACCTAAAACTTCAAGCCCTAGTTCTTTCCGTTTAAAAATGCTGTATCTGTATGGCAAGCCAAATTATCATTTAGAGATATCTTGAAATGCATTTCAAGATATCTTAAATTGAATTGCAGGTATATAAAAATAACTCGATTTCAAGATCTCAAACTCATTTCGAGATATCTCAAATTCAATTCGAGATATCTCAAATTGACTTCCTGTCCTGTATGAGATACCTCGAATTGTAATTTGAGATGTCTCAAATTGATTTCCTGTCTAGCTTGAGATATCTCATATTGACTTCCTGTGAAAATGCTCTACATTTTGAATGGATTTCCGGCTTATTTCAAGATATCTCAAACTAGACAGGAAGTCAATTCGAGATATCTCAAATTGAATTCAAGATATCTCAAACTGGACAGGAAGTCATTTTGAGATATCTCAAACAGGACAGGAAGTCAATTTAAGATATCTCAAATGAATTTGAGATATCTCAAAATGAGTTTAAGATATCTTGAAATCGAGTTAGTCTGAGATATCTGCAATTCAATTTAAGATATCTTGAAATGCATTTCGAGATATCTCTAAATGATAATTTGACTTGCCACAGTATCTGCGTCTTTCTAGTGCCGAATTTTTCAGCAGTTTTTCTGGCACTTAGGTTTAATAAGTTTAATTCTGTCATCTGGGGAGGACCTTTTTGTTTCTCCACGTTTTACAAGAGAGCGCTGTTGTTTTATTGATTACGGATTAAAGACAGCTAAAATGGTTATCGTATTGCTTCGAATTTAGGATGTACCATTTAAAACCATATTTTTCTTATAAAAATAGCTTTGTGTAAGTGTGCTTTACAGGTTTGAGTCCGTTGCTGGGTAAGAGAATTGTGAACACTGGTCGCATTAGACAGATCGCATATAGTTAAATAAAAGCACAAATATCATTGGGAGGAATTTAAAGTGGATACTTTGACCAGGTGGTCGCATGAGTAGGTTTGACTGTATATGTTATGGACTGATGCCAAAATCGGGCAGTTGCTGAAATGCCCCGGGCAGTTCGTGAAGTACCCAGCTGCGATGGGCAGGTACCGAATTAGCATTGAATTTTATGTCATTTCGGCATCTGCCGGGGCAGTTTGTCAACTGCTCACAGCCACCTGGGCTGATGGCAAAGAAAGATTTTTAACAGATGACAACACAGTTTAGAGCAACGGAACTTAACAAAATTTCAATCCACGGGTTATATCATGGATTAGATACAGGGGGTGGGGGCAGGGGGGTCAGAATAAAATACAGCAATGTTTTATCGTATTCCTATTGCACTAATGCATACAGCTCTCAGTGCAGAGTTGCTTTGTTTGAATGAGAGATCATAAAACAGGCAAATATACGGAAGCTCAGTTATGTAAAAATGAGTTCATATCTACCACATCATGCCTTTAAACTTTAATTTGCACAAAGCCGCCTCCTGGTCAAACTTCACTGGCGACATCTTTCATTCATTCATGCAGCACTTCCTCTCTGTTCCAGTTGTATTGCCAAAATACGATTCATATGCTGTGATTATTAGTCTCTTGCTGATATTGAATGATCTCTCATTCAACGGACCTCTGCATAGAGATCTATATTGCATTTGTGCAATAAGAATACAATAAAATATTGTTGCATTTTATTCTGGACTTGTTTTTTCTCCCCCAATTACTCTAACCTCTATATCTAACCCACAATGAAAATAACCTTGTGCATTGACATTGTGTTGAGTACCATTGCTCTAAACTAGCGTTGTCAGAAAGTGTTAAAGTTATTTAAATAAACATGGCAATGGGTGGCTCGATGGTGGTGCACTTTTGCTGTTAAAGGCAACAGAGGTAATTCACTCTCTATTAATAGTATGCTGTATCTGTTAAAAATCTTTCTTCACCATCAGCCCAGGTGGCTGTGGGCAGTTGACGAACTGCACGGGCAGATGCCGAAATAACATAAAATTCGATACTAATTCGGCATCTGCCCACCGCAGCTGGGCATTTCAGCATCAGTCCATAACATATATATATATATATATATATATATATATATATATATATATATATATATATATATATATATATATATATATTATGCAGTAATTCCATTTGGTATTTTTTTTCACCTTATATTTTCTTAATACCATTTATTTTTTTACATAAATATGATTTCACCATCCTGATGGAAATAGGCTTTCTTAACAACTCTGCCTTCGTTCCATTTGACATTGAAATTGAGTTTGCATGTTTCCATCATCTGTATTTTTCACCAAGTGAAGTTGAATTCATGCCTGACTGACATGTGATTTGCATGTCTGCACCAATTCACTGGAATGCAAATGGCAATCAAGTGTTGGCATAGATTTAATTTGAGGAGGTTTCAACTGAAATGCATGTGAAAAGAACATTTCAAATTGGAATTACTGTTTTTAAATTGAAGGTTGTTTATCAGACAGTAAATGTACTGGGCACCTGGGCTGCAGCCAATTCCACCTGCTTCTACAATCCAATCCGCAAGCAGGCTTTAAACAAGGATTGCCTGTATGTATCATGCTTATGTGTTATAATTCACCTGCCTCCCATATTTCCACAATGATATAATTCATTTACAGCCCTTCATTCTGAAGGTTAGCACTCTCCTGTTGTGTTTCTTGCTTTGTACGTTCATTAGGTAACTTCCTCCATCACAGCCAGTTAGAGAGATAGGGTTCTGCCAGCCTACAATCCAGTTGAAATCTGTTTGATCTTGATCTGCTGCTGATGGAAATGGACATGGCTGATTTTAAATCGCTTTCAAGTCGGTCCCAGTGGAAGATGGAAATGTGGCATAAATGATTACCATTCACATAATGCACAGTTCATAATTATATACAGTATACACACAGCATAACAATGGCTGAAATGTAATGGGATGTTTTATGGGCCGTGTATAAGCTGATGTGTGCATGTGAGAATTCTATATGTAGTTTTCCTAAATGTGAACTTGCTCTGGAAAGGTGAGGGACAATGGCAACATCCCAAAAAACACGTCAGCAACATTGACAGCACTGTGATTTTTGGGATGTTGACTTGGGGCGAAAATGAACCCCTCCAAACAAATTTCTCTGGTAACCTGAACCATAATCAATGGAGGCCTCCCTGCTGCATCATCTTGTATAGCTCAGTAAGCTTTTCAAAGAGATGTGGTGCCACAGCACTGTGAAAAGATGAAATACTGCACGTAAGCATGTTCTTTGATGTTTTTTTTACGATAGCTGAGAAGTGCAAAGAGGTTACAAATCTACAACCAGGGAACTGAAATGGGGTGGTGACTTGTCTTCTGCGATACCTCATTTAGGGAGTATCGGTACGAGACCATGCACAGTATCATGAGATCTGATACTATCATGATACTTTGGATCATGTGTCCATTACCTGTTAAATGGCTGCCAAATTCCTTTTTTTGCAAGTGCAAAGTGCATAAGAGGCTAATACACAGTTAATAATGCTACGGCATGGTGGGATGCTTGCTGTTTAAATACCAGTTCCAGTGTATTTAAAGGTCATTGCCACTGTCTATAAAATTCAGATAAAACTGATAAGAAAAGTGTAAAACTTACAGCGTAAAAGACAATTCACTTTATTTCTTACATATAAAAAGATAACTCTGACAAATAACACAAAAATACTTTCCTTAAAGAAGACTTTTTATAACTAGGCCAGATATTTTACATAGAGGGGTATCCTAGAATCTCTAAAAATGTGAGCAACTAATGAAAAAAATGAAACACTTCTTTACACAAAGAGTTGTGGATGTTGTGGAAGCCGATTTGCATGGGCCCTTCAAGAAATGGCTAGATGAGGTTCTTGCTTGGATCAATAAACAACCAAATGAGCAAGATGGGCTTGTTTGTATTTGCTGCTGGAACTGATGTCCAGCAAACACACATAAAAAGTGCTAAACTAGACTAAACTTGATTGATTAATGTACACAACCTGTTTTTTAAAAATGAACACAGTAATGTGTTACACTAGGGAATACAGTTTGTGTGTAAGGTTAACACAGCTGTTAAATTCTAACAAAATGTCTTTCATTAGATATTTAACACAAACATTGTTTTCCTTAATTTTAAACACTATGCGTTCATTTTACAATTTTACAGTGTTTTATATTTTGAAAATCACCACTTCTATATAATTTAATAAAATTAGTTTAGCGGATAAAAAACTTATTTCTGGCAAAGAACTGCTTTTGATAGTACTAAAAACACTTAACACTGGCAATTCAATAGTGAAAAATGTAAAGTTATGCATTACATTTAATGCTACATTTTTAAAACAAACAGGCTACTAATGCAGATTACATGTTATTAGAACATAATTTTGTTTAAGCATATCCAAGCCAAACGTCTCCATCAAAACAACGTCCCAGTGCACCTTAAATAAGAACATAAGTCATAAGAAATTGTACCAACGAGAGGAGTCCATTCAGCCCATCATGCTCGTTTGATTGTTAGAAATCCTGCAAAGAAAGTAAATTAGAAAAAAGACAACAACTCTGGCTACTGTAATAAACTGAAAGTGTTTTTTATTGCTTTTTTGCTGAACTTGCAACCGTCTGCATTGGCGGACTTTTGCAGTGTGAAACTCGGACGATGGTAACTAAATTGGGGGTGTTCCTCCCTTGTTATTCACTTCTTTAAAACACTTGACATTTTGATTGTCCACCTTGAACCGGATTGCTGTTGTCATCTGGCTAAAATCCAAAACAGTTCCACACCAAGCTTGTGGATTTGGCTTTGGAAATGAACCTTTTTTTCTCCCACTTTCGCCATTACTGCTGCAGTCATTTCATTTTAAAGCACACAATTTGAGAGTTTTGGTATCATGATATAACGTGGGTATTTATATATCGTGGAACACTAGTGGTGACATCGACAAAACTGCAGCCACGTCAAAAAAAAGCAGGTGCATCGTTTAGAAAGCGTCTGCCGGAAGGTACGTTTTGTGGCAGAAATGATTTATTTATTTATTTTTTTGGAGGGGGACAGGGGGGCATAAAGCAAGGCTCTTAACATGTAAATATGGCTACATTTACCAGAACCATGCTTTACCCCCAACCCCCCAAAAAAAAAAAGGCATTTCTGGCATAAAAATCGAACATCTGGCACAAAATTGAACTTTCTAAACGATGCGCCTGCTTTTGTTTTGATGCAGCTTCAGTTTTTTAGATGTCACCAACCCTTTCTCTGATGTTACCACCTCGTTTTAGTCCCCTGGTTGCAGCTAAGTGTCTTTGTGTAGATTTGATACTTCTTGGCCACTGTAGTTTTTCATTCAGAATTTTACAGTGTATGTGAAGGATGATTTAAAAGGTCTTCAGACAGACACAGAAAGACATGAAAACACCCAAGTTGAACACAAGTGTGTAATAAAGGACTAAATGTAACCATTACCAAATGGATATTTACCTCCTACATACCCGAATCCTGAATTTTGTATGCCTGTGACGCAGACTGCACTCACAGATCGCAGCTCCATTTTTCCTTTCAAGATTGACCTGATCGTTGAGCCTTATTCAGATAAGTACATTGTTGTTTCAATAAATTTCACATTTATTGTGTTTTTACGGAAATTGTATGTGATATTTAAATGAAATTGCTGTAATAGTTTTTACTAAATACGTGTACTGTGTGAACTACAGCCTGGTGTTTGTTAGGTCTCGCTGCAGCCTTGTGCCCCGTGTGAAGCCAGCAGCTTGAGATGCTCCTTCCCAGGGATTCAGCAACAGATGTTGGCTGCATAGCTCTGGCTGGAGCTTCTTTAATTTCTCGTTTTTGCTTTTTAGCACCATATGAGATGTTTATTATTTATGTAATTGTTTAATTACTGTTTTTTGTTGAGAAAGTATTTTCTCTTTGTGTGTTGTCTGTTTTTTACAGGCCTGTCTGCAACATGGTGCTCAGCACACGTGCAGCAAGAGCAGCTGCTGGGCTCAACAGCACTGCGCAGGACCGAGATACTCGCTTCGGTTGTTGTTGCTTGCAATTCAACCACAGTATCTTGATGCCGTTTTGGTGACAACTTTTAGCATCACCATTGTGAAGGCTGTTAGTCCATTCTAACAAGCAGGCTTCCCCTCAGTTTCATGTGTGGTACTGTCTGAGATAGAGCACGAGAGAGACACTAATACAGAAAAAATGGAAAAACTTTGTGGTGCAGCGAAACGAAAAAAACTAAAGGAAAAGCAAGCTAGTAAAAAATGTCTGCTGGAAAACATTCTGAGACTATCAAAATTTGGTTATAAATCCTATAAAATGAAGTAACTAAAACAACAAATGAACAACTGGTGAACGAGAGTTTTGGCAGTGCTAATGTCTGACCGCTCTCATTATTACAAGCTCTTTCGCCCCAAGTAGGGGTGGCTTCTCTTTTATACCTCTGTTAACCCCTGCCCCTTATAACATCATCCATCCTGGCTTTTGTTCCAACTGAGCTCTAAATTACTTAATTAGACCAATAATTGGTAATATTTGGTCCAATTAAGTAATTTAGGGCAACGTTGGAGCAAAAGCCAGGAGGGACACCAGCCCTCCAGGACCGGAATTGCCTTCTCCTGGTCTATAGGTTAGTCCGGTCCAGTCTGTGACGTGCATCAGCACAACCTAGCTGTCAGTTCAGTTTCACAGACTAGTAGCCTAGTCACGTGAGCCCTGCAGACTGCCAACATTACAATATATGAAGTTTGAAAATTAGATATAAAAACTTGTTTCTTTAGATTAGATAATGGTAAAGTGCCTATTAAAGTACCTAGGTAGTGGCAAAATATCTGAATCATTTTTTTTTAATATCACTATGGCAAATAAAGCTGAATGCTCCAGTGTATTTGTATAATCAATGCAGCTCTGCTATACGCTATTGCATTTGTACACCAGTCTGTCTATGCTGTTAACCAAATACGTGCCTCGCTTTTTTGCATAACTGGATGCATATACTTTTCAAATACTATATGCTAACCATGGTGTTAGTGTATTCATATTTTTTAAAGAAAGATGTGACTATATATTTTATTAGATAAAGAATGTTATTATAATGTTCATAGCAGAATTAATCATAGACCAGAAGCAAATGGTTTTGACTTATTTTGGAAACAATGTGGCACAGGTGGGTTACCTTATTACACAGCTGTGAACACACACACACACACACACACACACACACACACACATATATATATATATATATATATATATATATATATATATATATATATATATATATATCTGCAGAATTAAAAAAATAGTTAACAGCAATGACACAGTTGTAGTCAAAAGTTTACATCCCCAATGGAAATTTATAATTTCTAGAAATTTCTCAAAAATAAATAATTAGAGGAAAAATCTTTTGTAGCAAAAATGTGTTTTTTGGATTAGGAAAAAAAAGTTACAAGAAATAGATGCCTACTATTATTTATTTCAGCATTTCTTTTGCAAAACTCCAAAAATGCTAATTCAAAAGTATTTATACCCTTTGATGCTATGATAGTATTGTCTACAAGGTGCTAGAAATTTCAATATGATAATGCAGAACCAAGTTCTAGAAAAGTCTAGAAAATGCTGGATTGTAGGTGAACATTCTTAGAGAGTATAAAAGGGTTAGGCATAGGATGATTGCTGTCATTACCAATAAGTCAATATGCGAAAAGGTAAAAAGCTATCTGAAGACCTTAGGCAGAAAATTATTTATTGTCATAAAGCTGGAGGAGGATACAAGAAGATTTCCAAGCATTTGAGTATCCGAATTTCAACTATTGTTTCTATTATCAAGAAGTACAAGACTGTCAGAACGTACTGTCAGAACGCTCCCTTGGTCTGGAAGAAAGAAGGTTCTTTCACCAAGAGCAAGTAGAAGAATTGTGAGGAAGGTTAATAACAGTGAGATTGACTGCCAAAGATAGTCAAGGTTGGCGGCAAGTGGGACTGGGGTTTCATTTCAACCATAGGTAGAGTACTGCATGGTGAAGGTCTCAATGGTTGCAGGCCAAGGAAAAAGCCATTCTTAGGAAAAAGTCACAAGGACAATCACTTAAAGTTTGCAAAACTGCATTTGAATGATGGATATGAGTTTTGGTCAGGGCCGGTCTGGTGATGGCATCGTCCTGGACATTGTGTTTGTCTTGTTTGTTGTGTCTCATTTAGTGTTCTGCGAATTGTAAGGGTACGGGGCACGCTGTTAGTGTGTGTATGTGTGCGTGCATATGGAGTGTGTGCGCGTGTGGTGGCAACCTTCCCCCTCCCGCGAGGCTATCAGCGGGGGGGGGGGGGCGAGTTGCAAAACTGACCAGAGTGAGTCTGAGAGGGACAGAGCTAAAGGCTGGAAGCGAGTGCCTATCTGTGAAGAGGTGAAAGAGCCCAGAATGAGTCTGAAGAATAGAGAACGAGAGCGAGTGAGAGTGTTGGAGGAAAGAAAGAGGAAAGTGAGAGGAAGAGCAGAGAGAGCGAGGAATTTATTTTTATTTATTAATTTGGCATGAACCCAAGCCCAAATAGGAATTCGTTGTTATTTTATTTTATTTAGTGCAGTAATTAAAAGCAGCAAAACTGGAATCCCATCTGGTCTCCATGAGTCTTGTTTCACTTCCAACACAGCGTTCATTACAATATATATATATATATATATATATATATATATATATATATATATATATATATATATATATATATGTGTTTTTTTTTAAAAAGAGTGAAAAGGGCGGACGACAGAATATTTTGCCTAGGGCGGCAAAAATCCTTCTGGTCAAAGGTTTTGTGGAGTGATGAAATAAACAAAAAAAAACAAAAAAACAAAAGGAGCTAGGAGCGTACAAAGAAAAGAACACCATACCTACTGTCAGGCATGGAGGTGGTAATATCCTTCTATGGGGCTGTTTTTCCTCTAATGGCACAGGAAATTTTATTCCAATACATGGTAAAATGGATTCCATAGCATACCAAAAGATATTGAACAATCTGAAACCCTCTGTTACAAAACTTGGTTTAAAGCGCAACTGGATGTTCCTACACAACAACGATCCAAAGCACACATCAAAATCTACTTCGGAATGGTTAAAGACGGTTGAAAATCACGTTCCAATCTTCCAATCTTTAGTGTTGAATAACTGCTTAAGTTAACTATGTAATATGATCTGTAATGTAAAGCAGAATCTGAATCAAAAACACATTGGAAATGTGAAAAAATGCCAAAAACACAAGCCAAGTTTCAAGAAATCATTAGGGCAACCTTTCCCATCACAAAACAAACAGGCACAATTGTAAAACCGATGGGGGCCAAGGTTGCCCCAGTTGTTTCTACTAACTTGGCTTGTGTTTTTCAGACACAATAAAAGCGGATCAAACACATGAAAAACACAAGCCAAGTTAATAGAAACAATTGGGGCAACCTTGGCCCCCACCACTTTCACAGTTGTCCCTATTTCCTTGGTGCTGGCCAAAGTTGCCCCAATTGTTTCTTCTAACTTAGCTTGTGTTTTTGATATCTCTACTTTAAATGGCTGGGCACTTTTGATAACTTGGCATTTTTTCACATTTCCAATGTGTTTTTGTTTCAGATATCACTTCTTTTTTTACTGTAACACACACACACACACATTACGGGAATAGCAAAATTGTTCAACCTATATTGAGGCAATGTATTGTCATTTGGTTAGGGTAAATTTAAATAGTAGCCTGGTCTGGTGAAAGGGTTAAGTGAATTTGTGTAGTATACCGGTTATGTAGTTGGTGTGAAAGTATGACTAATTAGGGCTCAAATCCTGCCATTATACACACACACACACACACACACACACACTGATGCACAATGAAAACACAACATAAGTTTTACATCAATAGCTCATTGGACACATACAATATGTTATTTGTATTTTAAATAGTGAGCAGATGGATTTGTTCATTGTTTGAGTAGTATTGTTCCTTGGGATAACAAAATACTGAGCTCAAGTCATGTGATTTCATAAAAATGCCAGGTGTTCAGTGCTTGTTATTTGAGTGGAGTTAAAATTGCCAAAATGAGTTGATTAAGAATTTGTATAAATAGCCATTCGAAAAGATATGATTTTAATTAACGCAAGTACAGTGAAAATTATGCCCCGCTTGAGTAATGAAGATCGCCTGGTGGCTGTCGGCATGATTGAAGGCCGCCTGTCTTTGAGAGAAGTTGCCTGGAGAAAGAGATGTTCTGCTTCAACAATCAGCAGACTAGTCCAGAGAAACCAGGAAACTGGCTCTGTGAGGGACAGGCCACGACCTGGAAGGTAGATAGTCACCAAACCAGCCCAAGACCGTTATGCTGAATGTTGTGTTATTCAAGCCAACTGGTAGGGCAACTGCGACCAGCCAACCTTCGCCAGCTGGCTGCAGCTGCACAGGAAGAGCGGTGGAACATCCCACAGCAGTCTATCCAGAGGCTGATCAGGTCTATGCGTCAACGCTGCCAGGATTGTGTTAATGCTCAGGGAGGTCATATCCAATACTAACTTTGTAATGTTTTCATTTTGACAGTGTGTCACTTTTATACTGAAAACTTATCATGATTCTTTGATCTGTATTTTTGTTCACATTTTCTGTGTTTTAGTTTGACATCTCTGTTTAAAATATTTGATTAAATCCATTAGACTCAAGTGTTGCGTTTCTTTTGTGCATCAGTATATATATATATATATATATATATATATATATATATATATATATATATATATATATATATATATATATATATATATATATATATATATATATATATATATATATATATATATATATACACAGTATATATATATATACACTGTATATATATATATAGTAGAAAATATAGATGCTAAAGCAGTGGAAGGGTTGAAGTGCATAGACAGCAGCGCTTTACCGGGCAAACTGAAACACTGGTGCTTTCAGTCTGGTCTACTGCCAAGGCTGCTGTGGCCACTGACTGTGTACAAGATTTCTTTGACAACAGTTGAGAAGCTAGAAGCTTTAATCAGTTCATACGTCAGGAAATGGTTCCTCAGCAGAGTGGGACTTTATGGTAAAGGAATACAGCAGCTACCAGTCTCTGCTCTAACCGAGGAGTTTAAGTGCGCCAAGGTCCGACTGGAAATGACATTAGTAGATTCACATGACAAATGCATAAGGGAGGCAGCACCTGAGTTGAAAACAGCATTGTGGTTGATGCAGCAAAAATGCTGAAATACATTTCAGAGCCTAGTGAAAACGTTACCATGATAATGATTTTACTGTGAGATCAGGTTGGATGCGTTAACCTATTTCTCTACATTGGTGTCAGAAGTAGCCTGGTGAGCAAGTCCGGGGAGGATTTGAAGCTGGCAGGGGAGAGTGTGGCGTGCACGGTGGAAGGCAGCAGCAGGGCATTCCCTTGCCTTAATGAAATTTATAATTAAAGTTTGGGAGGAGGGTCAGACACCAATCTCCGCGTCACCAAATTGAATCATTCAATTTACACATTAGCTAATTAAGATTGTTAGCACTATAAATACCCTCTTCACTTACCTGTCAGTTGATTTTCAATTTCATCGTAACCCACCACCTCCCCATCTCCACCTTTCTTAAACAATTTCTATGTTTTATCAATGTGGGTCTCAGCCTCGTCCAGTAGGCCAGGCAATGAGCCCTCAAACCAAGTTAGGTTTGATGCCAAATTAATGTGTATATACAACATACTTCTCTGTAAAATCGCATACTCCACATTCTCCACAATAAATATTTGTACTAAAACATTTTGTGATTAGTGTTTGTCCCGAACTACTGAAGTTATAGTTATTTTGAGAAGGCATCAGAGGGAGCATGTGTCTGGCTGTTGACTGGAGTTGAGGCTTGTACTGTTGCCCCGAGGGTTGAAAAAGTGACAGACAGTGGGCAAGATTGTTTTGCACTCTTGAGGTCACTTATTCAACTCAAGGGGAATAATTTAAACTAATTTAAAATCTGTGATGCCATGGCTGGTCCACCCTTTTGTTTTTTGTTGAGAGTCAGAGGGCACAAGACCGTTTTTGGGTTGCAGCACAAATTATTTTTGCTCATGTGACCCTACATAACTGTGATTCATATGTTTCAATTGAAGGACTATAATATGTAATATATTATGCATTGTAATGAAAGATTAGTTTTAATATCCATAAAATCACGATTTTAATATATTATAAGGAGTTGGTGTGTATTTATTAAGGGGATACATTTTAGTTATATTTATTATGTTGACAATAGTCTGTGTATTTGGTATCTGCTACATTTATAATTATAATACAGTAAAAAAAAAAAAGTTAAGGGATTTTGGTTTATATTAACTAATTAATTGATCTTATTGTATGCATTGTACTGTGCTGTTTGTATGTGTTGGTTGTACACTATATCTTTTTTTTGGTTTCTCACAAGCCCAGGGACTTCCGATGTAAATTATCTTATAGCTAAGTCTGGGTACAATACATCTTGTGACTTGTCATGAATGTTAAAAAGTTGTCCCTGACAAATAAAGAAGATTAATACTAAAGTATGCTGTAATAAACTACAGTGCTTTGGTCACCACTAGCCTACTATTTTTAAATGGGTGTTTACTGATGGCTACTGATCAATACAGTACCGTAACAACAGGAGAAGATAGTAATATTATTAAAAATAAGTGGGTGTTAAACAGACATATTCACATATCCTTAGGACTAAATTAATTCAGCATTTGTCACCACTTTTTTAAATGATATAATTAGTCTAGATGTCAGTCAGGCACATTAAAAAGGCTGTGTGTGTGTGCCGCCTTAAGCAACTTCGACTCACGGGCGTTGATTAAGCTCTGTAGTGAAATCTTGTTTATTTTGTTTAGTGTTCCCAATTTCTGAAGGGCAGTGTCCAAGGTTGTAGTGCTGGGGCAATGCGGGGGAGCGCCGTCCGCCCACTACTCTTGGACAGGGAGAGCACCGCTTCCGTACTTCACGTGTATAACCTATACAAATAAGCAAAGAATACAATAACCATAACCATACGAAACCCTTGAGAGATAAATAATGAAAAAAGTTTGAATATGGCGTGCCTGGTGTGGAACAACAGGTGTTAATAATGTAGAGAGGCGAAGGGAACCTGTATTAACGCTGTGCTGAGGTGTCAGCGTTTTACAGTTAGATGTAATAATTGGAACAGTTCTTATTTTTAATAGCGACCCCTCACTTCTAAATATAGCACTACACCACTGCTTATTACGAAAGTGCTTTCTGTTCAAAATAATTAGTTTTTTATTTCAATAACTATTCGTTTGATTCTTGTTTTAATTGCTAGTACAATTAATAGTAGTAGCAAATTATTATTATTATTATTATTATTATTATTATTATTATGCTCTTCAAATAAAAAATAATAAAAAATAAGCTTTTAATATCGCACAGCGTAAAGCGTGTTTTGAGTATTTTGTAAGTCTGAATGGGGGCCCACTCAAAATATATTTAACCCGTATGTTAAGTTATTCCATATGCAGAGGTGAATACGACAACTTCGACATCAGAAAATTAAATACAATGACTACATGTTTAGACAAGGCCTACCCCGTTCATTTGTTTTGCTCCTTCCAAATTCGATTTTGCCTTCAAAATAGAGCTCAGGGAGTGTTCGATGTTAAAAACACACATTTGGTATTTTATCTCAGAACAGTTTATAATGGCTAACTTGAATAGCAGAATCTTTAAAAAGTACTACCACATGGAATTAATTAATTACCAGTAATACAGAAGAATTAAAAGGGGTATAATTATATTCACACGGCAATTTGTTAGAACAGGATAATTATTTTTTAAAAGCATTTGATTTGAATTATAGTTTTTGTTAATAATTAAATACAGCCTAAATCCTGTATTTCAAGACCATATGCATATTCATATGACCCTTTTTGATAAATCATTGATAATTAATAGCTACGATTGTATCAAATGTCGTATAAAAAAACGATGACACTGGCAAATACCAAAAATGGACGACAAAGCAAAACAAGCAAAATATATTTCGGCTGAGGATCGTGTCAAGACATTTCCCAAATACACTGTACATGCAGATGGAGGTAATTGTTTTGCACATCTCGCAATAACTTCAGAATCACACATTAAACAAAACTACAGAGGCTGCTGAACAGAACGTAAAACAACAGCTTTCAAAAAACAAACTCGAAAGTCTGCGCAGACAGAAAATCAGCACTATAGGTACACTCAAGCACAGCTACCTCGGTTCAAACAACCTGCTGTTTACTTTTTAAACACAGCTAGAATTTTAGACCCAAATAGGCACGTTTTCTTTGTTTTTACTCAATACTGACAAATAACATGACAACGAACGTGCTGCATATATGGACTTTATTAAAGAATGCCAGATACCTTTGGGTAACCGAGTTTTAGGACTGTTTCTAATTGATGTCCACATCTGTATAACTTGGCAAAGCTTTGCCTTACACTTCCAACCAATTCAGTGGATGCAGACTTGCAGTCTCATTGTATGGACAAGTCCACATCAGACAGAGAATGTCGGCAGATGTTGCCTGCTTGCCTCTTAACATATGACAGCACTCTGTTTTAGTAAGGAAGCAAGTACCACTATTTTTAGGCTTTTATAGTGCTCTGAAATATTAGGTGTATTTAATTTATAAACAGGTCCGCGAAATGTCCGTGAAATCCTAATTATAACCCTAATCCTAATAATATGGGCATATGATTGAATCCATTTTTTCCCCGCTGCGTTCGGTAATTGCACTGTCTTTTGCTTTTTAGTGACTGACTCGTCAACAACACCACCAGCCATCATGACACTTCGCCAGTAAAACCGGACTCACAGGCTCACGCACCAAGAAAAACACATGACGCATACCGCATGATATGACTGCAGGTTAACGTGATTGGATAGCCGCACAGATGCAATGCAAACAACTCACTCAAACAATATGCCCTAAACCAGTGGAATATCCTGTTGCACTGCGAGACAGTACAGCAGCCACATAAAAGAAATTTCCTAACGAGAAAATAAAAAAAATCACATTTTACGCCTGGGTTTTCAATGTTTACTCTAAAAATCAGGACAAATGGCGTGGTCCCTAATAACGGGACGATCTCGATTTTATCGGGACGTCTCGTCACCCTCATCCGAAGGTCACACTGCTTCTGCTGTCGAGGTAGCCTACTAGGCAACTTTCCTGGAAGCATTTTTAATAACTGCTCGATATCTGGAAATATTTAAATCAGTTACCAAGGATGATAATAATAATAATAATAATAATAATAATAATAATAATAATAATAATAATAATAATAATAATAATAATAATGACATCTTTTTTTTCACAATCTTTTGTTCAGTGTTTATTCATATAAAAGTTGCCTAGGCCTATACAGTTTAAAAAACCCTGTTTTGTACACATTTTATAGAGAAGATCGTTGTTATGGAGGACTATATAACGTCCATTTTATGCTTTTTTTTAAATAAATATATCTAAATTACATATTTTAGTCACAAAAAAACGAGTCGCGTGATTTTAAATTGAGAATAAACTTTTTTTCAAAAGTGATATTAAAAAGAATAATGTTGGTGACGTTTTTATCTTTTTGTTTGTTTGTTTGTTTGTTTGTTTGTAGGGTATCGGTATATAGGCTAACTATACATACAGATTGTTATTTTTTAATGGAAAACGGCACTGAAAAAACACATGTCAAAACAACGCACAATTAAACGCAATTATAGACTAACCTGTGTATTTATTTTTATCATATCAATTGAGGATACGCAGACTTCATACAATTATTATTATTATTATTATTATTATTATTATTATTATTATTATTATTATTATTATTATTATTATTTCTTGTGGTTCAGTGCAACCTACCCACATATAATTTAACACACACTTTATATTGCTACATTCCATTGCTTTACTATTAGAGAATATTATAGGCATGTTACATCTTTTTCTGATTGTTTGTTTGTTGTTGTAAGGGACAGAATACAGCATTCTCATTTCTCAAATGGTGTGATCTTCTTCCTATTATTATTGGTGGTGGTGGTTCAGTATTATTATTATTAATAATAATAATAATAATAATAATAATAATAATAATAATAATAATAATAATAATAATAATAATGTTTTGATATTCTGTTCTCGCAAATATTTGAATGCCTGTGATTGTATTGAATATACTTAAAGGTATCTGTCACTTTAAAATTTTCGATAGTTTCAGTGTGGGAGTGACTACTCCAGCAACAGGTAAAGAAGACCTCAGGTTTCTCCACGCCTCACTATTACAAAAATCTCTGTATTTCAATGGGCTAAATATAAAGATAGCACTTGTACAGTGCACACATCCACTTGCACGGGTCCTCGGCTCCTGTTCAGGCTGCTTTGCATGCACGAAATTGTCTTCAGAGAATAACACCGAGCAAGAGTATTTCCCTTTGGAATATCTTTTTCGACTTGCTGCGCGGATTCCTAAAAGCTGAATTCTTAGGTAACTCACTGCCTTGTTTCACCTAAATTACATATTTATGCACTGTGGCAGAACCTATATTTAACGACAGAAAGACTGACACAGTCGTATTTACATTCTATGAACTGTTGAAGACTGGCACTTTTTTACTAATGTTCATATAAGGTTGTGTTGACTTTGATAGTTCTCGGTACGTCGCATTTTCAGTATAAACTGGAGAACTGAACCCCGTATGCTTGTGTGCACCTTGCGTTTGGAATCAATCATCGCTGACACATGACTGCAGAAAGGCAACATTCTTTTTCCAAGGCACCGTCCGTGGCATCCAGACATCACCAGACCATTGCGAACAGCAACGATAATATGCCTATTGTAAAAGTGGAGAGAGACACCTTGTCTGATGTCTCTATTACCACGCCACACACTGACACCGAAGATCTTCCAAAGGGCCGGAGAAGAAAAAGACCACTCCAGAGGGGCAAACCCCCATACAGCTACATTGCCCTCATTTCCATGGCGATTGCCAACTCCCAAGAAAGGAAACTAACTTTGGGGGGCATCTACAGGTTTATAATGGAAAAGTTTCCCTTTTACAGGGATAACTCCAAAAAGTGGCAGAATTCAATTCGACACAACCTCACCCTAAACGACTGCTTCATTAAGATACCCCGGGAACCCGGGCGCCCTGGGAAGGGCAACTACTGGGCCCTAGACCCCAATGCTGAAGATATGTTCGACAGCGGCAGCTTCCTGAGACGAAGGAAGAGGTTTAAACGCTGTGACCTTAGCACCTATTCAGCCTATGTCCACGAATCGCCTGTCTTTGCACCCATGCAAATGTCCAGATCCGGCTATGCCAATTCAATGTACCCGAACGTGACTGTGAACCCCTCTTACAGCCAACAGATTGCACCTCACTCATCGGTTTACTACCCGACGTCTTCCCCTAGCTTCAGCTCCAGCCAGGCTAGAGTGTTTAGCATCAATACCATCATAGGACATCACGGCGGTCTAACCTCTGGGGCAGACTTAATCCAACAACCCAACAGGAGCTTCAGTCCCGACCTGGCATCAGCTGGCAGCTCGTGTAACCTTGGAGGAGTCGGCTACCAAGCCCAGTCTTGTGGGGGATCAATGCTTTCTAGGTCCAACCCAATGTCCTACTCGTACTCTGTGCCAAATGGGCACCTGTCTATGAACCAAAGTTCATACTCTCAGGGGAACAGTCAGATTTATGGAACATCTGGCCGTCTGGGAATGCCCAATTCCCCTTCAGTGACAAATGACACTATGGACATCTATGGAAGGATGTCCCCTGGTCAGTACACAGCGATAGCACAATATAATAGTAGCAGCCAAATCCCGAGTACGAATGCGTATCTTAGGCATGCACCGTACTCCGGCAATATGGAAAGGTTTGTGTCTGCAATTTAAGACGTGTTTTTGGACTATTTAATTATTTAATATTTGGAGAGTTTGTTTTGTTTTGTCCGTTTTTTCCCCAGATGGCATGGTTACCGATCAAAATTGATTAACTTACTTAAAATGTCTTTACATTACATTTTGAATAGTTGAACAGTATGTGTTTCTGAATTCATTCATACAGGGTTCCTTCGTGCGTTCTATTGAGCACAATCAGACCAAACGCTAATCATTATTAAGGGGTTCAAATCATTCACATTTGGAAATCCCTTCAGTATATAACTACTGAACACCTAGTGGTTGTATTTGCAACCTTTTTAAAAATGTCTATTTGGCCTGAAACATATAGAGTATATACTCTTGCCGTATCTATATTGTTAACTAGCACATGACTTTCCAAGGAAAACCATTACCGACAACACTGAAATAAGTCAAGTATATTAAAAACCATACCGACAATACTGAACTATATAGAGTATGTTAAAAGCCATACCGACAATACTGAAATTATATAAAGTGTATTAAACTCCATTATTTCCATTAAAAAAAAGAAAAAGAAAAAAAAGAAAATCTGTCATTGTGTGTATTTTTGAATGCATAGTTTGTTCTTAAAGTAGACATCTTTCAATGTCATTTTATAATGTTTATTAACATGTAAATACTGTAGTATATATATATATATATATATATATATATATATATATATATATATATATATATATATATATATATATATGTGAGTTTTGAAAAAATAGAATAAAATGTGTTTTTTAAATTATTTTGATTATATTGATATGTTGACTCAATGCTTGTATTACACAACCAGCACCCCCACCCCCAACCCCAAAAAAATAACTTTTGTGTACAACTTTTTTTCTTTTCTTTCCCGTTTTGATAATTAGTATCACATATACAGTAAGTTTTGTGCAACAGGTCTAACTGGGTTTGGTGTTCTAATAAACAAAACTGTTAAACCTCACCACTCTCTGGATACTGGTGTTCTTCATTGTTCAGATTATGTAATTTCGTTGTCAGATCACTTTCAAGTCTATCGATAATTTGACAGCTTCATCTTAATCCGCCCACACATCCCATGTAAATAACGCATGGATTCAAAAGAATAATAAGACCTAGGAAAAATGGTATTTTAAATATAAAAACATTACAATGAGTAAACAAAATCATATATTTTCAATAGTGCGTTCAATAATTATAACGACCTGTTTAATTTAGTAAGGTTATTGGCTATGGACTGTATCTTCAGGTCTGCTTGAAACAATAGACGATGAATTAAAACAATGAAGAAGAAAAAAAGGTATTATAATCAAACTGGCGCCTAATTTGGATTTCCATTCCACAGTAAGTAATTGCTATGTAAACGAAAGGTCTGCAAGCAAAACATATTTATTTATATTGAGCTTTACATTTTCTTTACATTTGGTATCTGCTGAAACTTAAAACAATGGGACCAAAGCAATCAAGTCTTGGACATGTATTAAAATATATAATTTGGGTACAATACAGGAGATTTATTAAAATGCTTTAATTATGTTTGATTCAAAGCATAAACTATTTGCATTTTTCAGATAGGGAATTCAAAATATAGCCTATAAGCTAAAGATGTAAAGAAAACAATTACACAACCAGGTAAAAAAAAAAACAACAACAATTGTATTCCCCACCACCACTACCTATTTTCCTTGTTTTTAGCAATGCTAGCCCTGCAATAAATAATTATTTTCAGTGTATTTGTACTATATCATAATGTAATTTTAACTTAAAGTGCTGGGGTTCATCTGTGTTTTTAGCACATGTAGGCCAACATAACATGGAACTAAATCGTTCTAATCAGTCTAATAGCCTGACTTTGAAACTTTATTTCAGATCAAATGTTTTATTCTGCATTTAAAACGATCACAACAATTTAGCATATAAAGCATTACCTTATATTACATATTATACCTGGAGTCGTACTAAATACTAACCAATAACACATATTACACGTTTTTTAAGAGGTTAGTGCTATTGTCTTGTGTATTGCAGGATCCCACAAACTGAAAAATACCACATCAATAATATTCGATTAGCACTGATAAGGAGTCACGTTTAATAGCCACGGAATAGCTGCTCACTGAGACTCCTCGAGAAGGCTATTTGTCAAAGATTTTAATGACAATCCGAATGATAAAGCCCGCGCAAATATCAAGTGGTCTTAATTGTAAGCACTCATTGGAACCCGGCTTTTGTTTTTTTAAAAGACGCAGCTCTTTAAAAGTTATTTCATGCTCTGTGCGAGGCTTTGTCTCCTTTTCTTCACATCTTTGTCACTTCATTCACCTGAAGTACGTCTGGAGCCATAGCATTTCATAGCGTCTGCTAAAACAGGGCTATTATGCAAACAGCGGCTGCATGTCTACTTAGGAAAAAGCTGCCGCTATATCTGCTTTAATAAAGCAACCAAAAGTGCTGCCTTGGATTCGGAATCCGACATTTACTCTTTAAGGCATTCGTCATTTGCCATTAAAAGGGAACCTGAGCGTTTGCACGTTATTAGCGTTATTATTTCACCTAACAAAAATAGGCTACTCTCATAATGTAATGCCCTGTCACATTGAACGTATTGTACAATGTTGACATTATATTGTTATTGTTATGTAGTATGCAAAAACCATGACATCATTTTGAAACCAAATATTTAAGAATTAAACTTTGTTTGTTTCAATTATTGGGAATAGAAGCACAAACAACGTTAACACAATAAACAATACATATTTTGATTCAGGCCTTTAATTCTTAAATATTAAACCTTCTTAAACGCGTAATCATGTTAATTTGCTAAGAGGCAAATTGTGTTATTTTAAAAATAATTATTCAAACAATAATCGTTGTAGTGTTGTAGGAATAGCCTCAGTCGATATAGAATATATATATATATGTTATCGCTAATGTCATTATATATATATATATATATATATATATATATATGCTTGTACGATTACAATTAAAGTTATGAAGGTTACAATGTGTAATTTATGAATTTATCACCTTGCATTTTCCATGATTTAACGAAGAATTCAATTTACTGGCGAAGATGAAAATATCAAAACAACACATTCTCATTTTGAGCCTATGGTTACAGACAGA